>PGTU02012342.1:0-10610 GCA_002896215.2 Cicer echinospermum | reverse complement strand
ATTATCATTTCTCTTAGATTGTCAACAAACTGTATTGAGATCTGTAATCACAATTATGAAGTTGTTAGTTTGTTGTTATGAACCGTTTTTGAGAGCATAAGAGAAATTATGAAAGTTATGAAAGTGTTATGTAAAAGTTATATCAAGTTTATGAGAATAAAGATTGAAAGACATCTTATATAGTTTCTGAAAAACCAACTACCAAATCGATTCCTCAATCGATTTATTAAAGTTAAAACATATGCTTAATCGATTTGCCAATCGATTTCGCGAGTCTTGGTTTTCTTTAATCTTGAAACTATACAAGCTAATCGATTTATCAATCGATTCTTTAAATCAACACTTTTCATCAGAACATGTCCAGACTTGTATAAATCGATTGCCTAATCGATTTCTGGGAATCTGTTTTGATAAAACTGTTTTCAATCGATTACTCAATCGCTTTGCCACACTTCTGAGTTCACTGTGTTTTCAACAAGTTTATTTCAATCGATTTGCCAATCGATTGTTTTCAAAACAGTGGCTCAGGTTTTTGATGTCAATCGATTTGGTAATCGATTGGTTTCAAAATAGTGGCTCAGTTTTGATGTCAATCGATTTGCCAATCGATTTGTTTCAAAACAGTGACTCAGCTATTTGATATCAATCGATTTGTCAATCGCTTTGGTGGCATGTTCCTGAAAAGTTTTTACCTGGTGTTTAGTTCAATCGATTTCCCAATCGATTGCAACCAAACTTTGTCAAAATTGAAAGTGTTAACAATTGATTGTCCAATCGATTGTATTTGTCACAGGTGAGGTCATTTTTCAAATGATACTTTGTCAATCGATTTGCCAATCGATTTCCTCAGCACTGGAGTGCCACTGTGACTCATTCAATCGATTTACCAATCGATTTGTTACCATCAGGTTTGTTTTGTGAAATGTTCAATCGATTTGCCAATCGATTGTTTCCAAATCAGAGGCTACTGACTTGTGCATTTTTCATTTTTAATTGATCTAATCGATTGCCTAATCGATTGCATTTCACAAACACTTAAGATTTCTTACACCCTTGTTATGAAATCGATTGCCCAATCGATTTATATGTTCAGAATTCAACTTTTGTTGATTTCTTGTGTTCCAAGCTATTTGATCCAAGTGTGTAGGGTTTGATTATGGTTCCTGAAATCTTGCTCAATTCAAACATTAGATTTATCATGCATTTTATGAACATTGTTGAATTATTAATTATGTCAAAATTAGGAATCAAAGGATCAAAATCCAACAATCTCCCCCTTTTTGGCATAATTGACAATTCAACCAAATTGTAACTTGAGCAGTTTCAGATTAACATTTAATTGCATTATAACATTATTGTAGAATGTTAGATCAGAGCAGAGCATGTAATTCAGACATATCAATCAGATCATATTAATAACAACATACATATTAACAGTTAGAGCATGTATTGAACAATATCAGAAAAAAAAATCAATAACAATAATAACGCATAAGAGTTTCATCAGTTCAGTTATCAATCAAGTTAATAATTGTTCTCCCCTTGTCATTTAAGACAAAAAGGCAGACAATTAATTTCTCCCCCCTATGTTACTGAATCATAGGCATTGGGTTGAAATATTTAACTTGTAAAAAAAAAACTGTCAACACCATCAAAGCAGGTTATGAACATATCACATGATGCATAGATAAGGAATAAACTGTCCATATTCATGATTAAAATCACTTGGAATACAGCAAGACATGCAAAACAACAGCATGGATCTAAGAACTTAAGCTCCTAAGCTAGGCTTGGGCTCACTATCATCTAAGGAAGGGGCTGAGACCGCTGTATCTACCCTCAGAGGTGTCTCCTCTTCGTGAGTCTCAGGGTTACTAAGGGATCTAGGCTAGGTTCCTCAGCTGCTTGGCGACCAATGTCTGCAACATCTTCAAATGAGAGCTTGATGCCGAGATGTGTCTGAATCTCATCCACAGTTTGAACAACTGCAGTCAGAGCTGAGGATTGCATAATCCTTAGACGTGCCTTCACTCGTGAAGCTAAAACATGTCCACTAACACGGGTTGCGGCATCTACTGGCCATCTGAGCTTCCAATGAATTCCAAGATTTTATCAACAAAAGTAGAAGGAGCAGAGACAGTTTCTGGTTGAGAACGGAGGTGGAGGTGAGGCTGTGCCGGTTCAGCTGCAGCTGTTGATTCATCCAATACCTTGCACCCTTGTTATGCATCTGAATTCACAATTGATTCTCCAAAAACCAGGGTTGGTCTTGACAGATTCTTCATTTACTAAGACACCTTGAAAGCGTTTGAGAAACTGGGGATCACTGCGGATAAGGTAGCATGGAGTGGTCTGCGAACTTCCAAATATGCCTGAGACTAATCCAGTCCAGCTCATTCTCAATCTTTTGACAATCCCACAGCAGTATATGTCCAACTTTTGAACTACTGCGTGGTTTCCTGATCTCTGGCACTAACATGCGTGTCAAAGCCATACATCAACATACGATGCCTGGACTTCATTTGGCCAATGGGTAGTGAGATCGATTCACAAACCCATCAACCACAAGGTTTTGACTGCTGTGTGTCATCCATGTCTCTCTCATCTTGGTCAGCAGTATCAAGCCTCTGAGCTCATCAATGGATTTGCCATAGAAGGAAATCCATGATAAGTAAGAAGTCGTCGAAAGTCATAGTAATCTTCTCCCCTTTGACCTGATAGTGAAGCCGTCTTCTGTTAACTTGAGACGAGTAGAACTCTCTGAGCAGCTTAGGATACAGTCAAGCGTAGATGAAGAAGTTTTTGAAGACCGGGAGCGCAAGATGATCTGAAACGTGACTACACTGCAAAATAGGAATGACCATTGTCGCGAGTTCCATCGGATTTTTCTCTTTATAAAATCAGGTGAGATGAATGATTGAGATTCCTTGTCTTTTGTTGGAGCAGTGACCTTTTAGCAGGCGGTGAAGATACCGGTTCGCTTCTTGGCAGGGGTGAAGGGATGACTTGCTTCTTTTTCTTTTGAGCAATCTCTTTCATTGCATCTGCCAACAATTTTTCAGTAGGAGGTTCCTTTCTTTTCTTGGTCTTATCCGGAATAGGGGCAGGAGCCTTTCCTTTGTCCTTCGCAAGAATTTTGTGTGTGGGAATTGGAACTCTTTTGGTTAGTGTTTGAGGTGGTGAGGGAGTTTCACTATTAGAGGATGAAGATGGTGAGGGTGTGTGTGCCTGAGTTTGCTTTACACGAGCCATAATCACAAAATAATTGATTGAATGTAGGTAGATAGAATGAATAACCTGAAGAATATGCAGATCAATAACGCAGATTGAGTGAAAAACTGAAGCTTTCTGGAAAATCTGGAAAACTGGGATGAAGAAATCGATTTTGTCCTTTCGTTTTTATACTTTAACCCTTGTAAATCGATTGCCAAATCGATTGGGTTACCGTTACACCGAATCCCAAATCGATTTCGTAATTATTAAGTCCAACGGCTAGTTAAAAATCCGCACGGTCATTCATCCTAATTCGATTTCTCAAAATCGTTTGTCCGTTTTACTAATCATCGATTCTCTCTAAAATCGATGTGTCCCACATGAAAAATGACTGAACACTGAATCAATCGATTTCCAAATCGATGCTTTCGGATCTTTTACCACTCTTAATATTTTCAAAAGTCTGAACTCTGGCTAACTTAAATCGACTTTCTCCAATCGATTTTATATAACTTTTTCATCCAGTAATTCGCATTCCAACTCGGCATTAAACTGAAGAACCTTCACTGATAAATACCAAAAATCATAAAAAAACTTATATCTCACTAAAAAAAAAATCATCGATATCTCCTATTTCATCCTTATGTTCACAAAAACTTTCTTTTGGGTAATGCTTGTCGTGTAAGATTCTGCTAGTTTTCTGTAGTATTCACACATATTAGTTTGATGACTCCATTCGAAAAATGATCTCTTATGAATGTGATGCCTTACCTCAATAGTGTTTGTCTTGAATGGCATTACTTGGTTCTTTGTTATGTTTTGATAGCACTGGTGGTTTGGATCACGCACATGATCCTTGGCACTTTCCCAAATCAACACCAAAGTCCATAGATGTTGTTTTCATCCACAAGATCTGAGCACAACAGCTCCCAGCTGCTTATGTATTCGGTTTGCAGTAGACAAAGCATTACTTTGTTTGCTTCTTACTAAAACCAGGACCACACTAGAGATTTACCAAGTAGATGACATGTACCTTGAAGTGCTTTTTCTGTCAAGCTTACACCAGCAAAATCTGAGTTTGAATACCAATCAAAGTACATGTTGAACCTTTTGGTACCACAATACCAATGTTTCTTACTGTATCCTACTAAGTATCTGAAAAATTTCTCTTTACTGCAGTGAAGTGAGATTCCTTCGGATTCGATTGATACCTGTGCACACATGCAAACGCTGAACATTAATAATTATCGGTTCGGCTTCTGCTTGTAAGGTTTTAGTATAGGAGCAGAGATCCAAATCATACACGAAATCTGGTTACATGTACTAACATGGCTTACCTTAACTCATCATCGGTCTATTAGAGGATTTCTTGACTCATAGGGTGTATCAGATGGATTTAAGCTAGATCAATGTAGATTATAGTTTATTCTTTACACAAATCAGAACAAGTATAGATTGAGATTGTTGTATCTGAATAGAAAATTGCCTTGCTTGTTGTGTTGTTATTGTGTAATATCCAAAGAATAAGATAGGTTCACCCATCATTGACATTTCAATTTGGACCTTTCATCATACAAAAGTTTTCAAATTTGCACATGCAAAGACTTGTCATTTAGTTGATCCAAATATAATGATCATCAACATATAATTGCAATGGTGCCAGCAAGATGTTGGCATTTTGGCAATAGTTGTTGTTGAAAGAAGTGTCTTATCAACATGTCATCCTAGAAAGATTTATGTTTAATGAGGAATAAGTGTCTGGTATTCTCATACCAATTGATCTTGAGGCTTGGTTATCCTCAACCCATAGTGGGCCTTTGAGAGTTTATAACACATGGTTAGGGAAATCTGGATTTCTAAAAACCTGGTTCGTTTGGCTCACAAAAACTTTCCTCTTTGTAGGTCTCCATTAAGAAATGCACTCTTCACATCCATTTGATTATTCTTGATTGAAGTCCAATAAGATTACATGCATAGGCCAACAAAATCCTTATGGCTTCTAAGTCTAGCTACAGGGGCATAGGTCTCATCAAAGTCTATTTCCCTCCTCTTGATCTATAAATCTTTGCAACTAATCTGGCCTTATTCCTAGTTATCACACCATTCTCTCATCTAACTTATTTCTGAACACCCACCTATTCCTATAACATGCTTACCCTGGCCTAGGTACCAAGTTCCACACTTTGTTCCTCTCAACTGGTTTAACTCTCTTGCAATAGCAAGTATCCACTCACTATCTAAAAGGGCTTCCTTAATGTTCTTAGGTTCAATCTGAGACACAAAGGCTGTGAGGTTACAGAATACCTCTAAGGTTTTCCTCTAGTTTGACACACCTCTAGAATATGTCACCTATGAGTTGTTAAGGGGTGGTCATCTATTGAATTCTCATTCCTTAGGTAACTCACTGGTTTCTATGTTCTATAGGGTCAGCACTAGTTAGAGGATCAGCTATAGGTTGTTCTAGGGGTTCAGATTCTACAACATCATCCCACAACATCATTAACCTTAGAAGGAGTTTTGTCAATTTCTGTAAAAGATTCAATCAAACTTTACATGAACTGACTCTTCTATGGTTTTTGTTCTTTTGTTGTAGATTCTATAGGCTTTTACTAGTTTGGGAGTATCTAGAAAGATTCCTTCATCTGCCTTAGGGTCAAACTTTCCTAGGTGTTCCTTGCCATGGTTCAAAACAAAGCACTTACAACCAAAAATTTCTAAAGTAACGACAGGTTTGGTTTTCTACCCTTGTAAAGCTCATAGGGTGTTTTCTTAGAAGGGGTCTATCAGTTACTCTATTCACATATGATGTGGCTGTACTAATTGCCATCTGCCCCAAAAGTACTTAGGTAGGTTGAGTCTAAGCATGGTCCTAGCTAACTCTTCTAGGGATCTATTTTTCCTCTCCATACCCATTCTGCTTGGTGTCCTAGGGGCTGATATACATTGGTTGATCCCATTTGATTCACAATAATTTGAAAAAAGATCATTTTCGAATTCACCTCCAGATCACTTTTTATTGAATAATTTTCAAATCATTTTCATCTTTGTAACTAAAGCAAGCAAACTTTTTGAAACAGAAAATGTATCACTTTTATGAGCTAAAAAAGTAAGTCCATGTGAATCTAGAATAATCATCAACCAGCACATATCCATATAGGTTTCCACCTAAACTCTTACTTGGGCAGGTCCGAAAAGGTCCATGTGAACTAGTTGTAAAAACTCTATTTGTTCTAACCAAATCTATAGAGGGAAACGGAGTCTTAACCAGTTACTCTTCTCACATGAATCACACAACCTATCCTTAGAAAACTTCCTATTTGGGAGTCTAGTTACTAGCTGTTTGCTAACAAGCTTATTCAAGTGATTAATATGAATGTGAGCAATGCGTTTGTGTCCACAACCATGTTCATCTTGATTTGATAACAAGCAACATACAGCACTTGGTACAGAATTGAAATCCAACATATAGATGTTGTTAATTCTGTCACCAATCAGCTTTATGTTTTTGTCATCTTTATGCTCAATAATGCAAGATTGTGATGAAAAACTTACTTGAAAACCTTTGTCACATAGCTGACTTATGCTTAGCAAGTTATGCTTGAGTCCTTCAACATATAGTACATTCTTAATCACTGTTGTTGACTCATTGCCTATATCACCAATTCCAATAATTTTTTCCTCTATTGTTGTCTCCATATTTGACAAAGCCTCCTTCCTTTAATGTCAAGGACAGGAATTTGGATTTGTCCCCTGTCATGTGCTTCGAACATCCGCTATCCAAATACCATGAGTGCTTAGTGGATGTCAAGCACACCTGCAAAACAAAATCAGAAGTTTGTTTTAGGTCCCCAATCTAAATTGGGTCCTGTTGGTTAGTGTCAAACACAGATTTCTTTGCTTTCCAAATTTTGCTTCCATCCCTATTGGCTAATTTTTTAAATTTGCAAATTTGACACAAAATGTCCATTTCTGCAACAGAATGACACTTGCCTTTAAAGGATGAATGGTGATTTGGCTTAGTAAAGATATCATACATATTCTTAGCAATGGCAGATTTTTTGAACCATGTTTGACACTTCTGGTTTGCATATAACCAATACATATTATTTTTATTCTTTTTAACATGCATGTTTGGTGTATATCCTAAACCAGATTTTTTCATGAACATGTCTTTGATTGCTAAGTATGTTATTCAGTTTATCTTACTATTAGCAAATTTTAACAAATCAGATTTTAATGATGCAACCGTATGTTCAAAGTTCAATGCATTTTGCTGATTTTTCTTGTGAATCCTTTTTCACAATTGTTCACATAAATTTTCAATTTCTTTATGCTCAACATTCACTTGTTCAAGCATTTTCTTTGTGCTTAACAATTGTTTATGAATTCACATAATCATCATGCAATTCATTGGAAAGCTTCTTGAAGTTCATCATCAGGTGGATTAGATTGTGAACTAACCTCATTTTCTGATTCTGAATCTGAATTTGCCATGAGACACATATTGGCTTCTTCTTCATCCGAAGAGGCAGAGGATATCGTTATCGTTCCAAGCAATATACGCCTTCTTTGTTTTGGTGACTGGCTTCTTTGCCTTTTGATTTTGGCAGCTTTATTTTGTTCTGCAATTTTAGCATTCTGATTTTATGTGACCAGTCTTCCACATTCATAACATGTAATCTGCTTGTTGTCGCTAGTCTTGGAGCTGGATGGTTTTCTGAATTTTATCTTTCTTCTTCAGAAATTTCTTTAAATTTCTTGACAAGCAGTCCGATTTCTGGTTCTTCATTGTCACTGCTGGATTCATATTGAGCAGCTATCGGATTCAACTTTTGACTGATTTGCTTGAACCTTCAGAGACAAACCTTTCTTTTCCTACTTTCATTTCTGATTCATCCAGTCTTTGTAATTCCATTTCATGTTCCCTTAACTTTCCCAAATAGTGTGCTGTCGTCATACTAGACAAGATCTCTAGACTCAGCTATGGCTGTTATCTTTGGCTCCATTCTCTGGTTAAACATTCTCATAATCTTTCCAATCTGCTGTTCATTATCCACGTCTTTTCCTAGTGCATGCAGGTTGTTGACTATGTGTGTGAATCTGGTTTGGCAAATCACTGATTGACTCTTCTTTCTTCATGCTAAACAATTCATATTCGTGCATAGTGTATTCACACGAGCTCTCTTAACATCAGTAAGTACCCTTCGTGAGTTTCTTGGAGAAATGTCCCACATCTCTTTGCTGATTTGCCAATTGGATACTCTAAAGAACTCTTCTGCACATAGGCTGATGTGATTATGTTCTTCGCTGACTTCGCATTGAAACCAACCTTCTTCTGTCAATCATCTGACCAGTCGGCTTCTAGGCTTGATAATCATTGAGTTGTCAGTTCCTGCAAATCTTGGGAATGTACGGACCGTTCTTTCAACAGCATCAAGGATATCTATGCCACTTGCTTCAAGAAATATGAGCTCTTCTTTGCTTCCAGTACATGTAGGCTGTACCGTTGAATAGCTGGTGGTCGTGCTAACGAAGCGCCTTCTCCCAGAACGTCAGTTGAGGCCATCTTCTTATAAGTTTTACCTCTCAAGAAGTTACTCTGATACCAATTGTTGGTATCTTGACCTCAGCAATAAAGGAAAAATATATCAGTTTTGCGTAACCAAATATATCAGCCATCAAGCGCACAGCGGAATTAATTTTGAGCATGCAATGTTAGCAATATAGAAATTAAAGAGAGAGAGTTAGAGAAGAAAACACAGAGATTTATCCTGGTTCGGTTGTTCCACAAACAACCTACGTCCAGTCCTTGAAAATCCAATCGGATTTCAGATTTTTATCTTCTCCTTCTCATTCAATAGAAAGAATCAATTACAAGATTGTCCAGTTTTCCTCCCTGAAACCTATCTATCTCTAATTATTCTTCCTATTGAATACCCTCTGATCCTTGAAGACACTCAGCAGCCTATCACAGAATCAAAAGTACAACTCTTCTTGTTGAGCCTTCTCAACCAAGAAAAGTAGTTACCAGTTTCAAGCTGGCTTTCTTCGGCGTTCTATTTTCGTTCAAAGATTTATTACAGAAAGAATAAAGATTGTAAAAACAAAAGGGTCTTCATCTTTAGAATGTTGCTCTTCACAAATCTGGATATTCAAGCCTTGTTCATGGAGCACATTATCATTCTCTTAGATTGTCAACAAACTGTATTGAGATCTGTAATCAACAATTATGAAGTGTTAGTTTGTTGTTATGAACAGTTTTGAGAGCAATGAGAAGATTATGAAAAGTTATGAATGTTATGTAAAAGTATATCAAGTTATGAGAATAAAGATTGAAAGACATCTTATATAGTTTCTGAAAAACCTAACTACTAATCGATTCCTCAATCGATTTATTAAAGTTAAAACATATGCTTAATCGATTTGCCAATCGATTTCGCGCGAGTCTTGGTTTTCTTTAATCTTGAAACTATACAAGCTAATCGATTTACCAATCGTTCTTTAAATCAACACTTTCTCATCAGAACATGTCCAGACCTGTATAAATCGATTTGCTAATCGATTTCTGGGAAAGGTGTTTTAATTCAAACTATTTCAAATCGATTACTCAATCGCTTTTGCCACACTTCAGAGCCTTCACTGTGTTTTCAACAAGTTTATTTCAATCGATTTGCCAATCGATTGGTTTCAAAACAGTGGCTCAGGTTTTTGATGTCAATGATTTGTCCTAATCGATTGTGTTTCAAAAATAGTGACTCAGTTTTAATATCAATCGATTTGCCAATCGATTGTTTCAAAAACAGTGGCTCAGCTATTTTAATCAATCGATTTGCCCAATCGATGTTTTCAAAACAGTGGCTCAGATTTGATATCAATCGACCATCGATTGTGCTCAGATTTACATCAATCGCTTGTCAATCGATTTGGTGGCATGTTCCTGAAAAGTTTTTACTACGTGTTTAGTTCAATCGATTTCCAATCGATTGCAACCAACTTAGTCAAAATTGAAAGTGTTAACAATTGATTGTCCAATCGATTGTATTGTCACAGGTGAGGTCATTTTCAAAATGATATTTTATCAATCGATTTGCCAATCGATTCCTCTCAGCACTGGAGTGCACTGTGACTCATTCACTCGATTTCAATCGATGTGTTTACCATCAGTTTTGTTTTGTGATAATGTCAATCGATTTGCCAATCGATTGTTTCCAAATCAGAGGCTACTGACTTGTGCTATGTTTCATTTTATTTGATCTAATCGATTGCCTATCGATTGCAATTCAAAAAAACACTTAGTATCCTACATCCTGTTATTGAAATCGCATTCTCCAATCGATTTGTACTTTCAGAATCAACTGTTTGTTGATTTCTTGTTCCAAGGCTATTTGATCCAAGTG
>PGTU02012337.1:0-16781 GCA_002896215.2 Cicer echinospermum | reverse complement strand
AAACCTTCAATGAAAATGTCAAATTAGATTAATTACCAATAAATTAAATTAATTATCAATAAATTAAATTAATTACCAATAAATGCAATTAAAAGTAATTTTTATCTTAAATAAAGTATTTTACCTAATGTATAAGCTGATGACAGTAGCACTCAGTTCCTTATGATTGAGAAGTTTGTATATGTGCTCTTTTTCAAGTAGTTCTTCATACTCATCTCCAAAAATAGCTTTCTCCATGCTTATGATATGTGAATCGCTGTTGTCTATATTTTTTTTTGCTTGTATGTCAAGACACAACCCAAATCGAGCAAGGCGTGGATGACTTATTTTAGGAGCAACAATTGATTTACCCCGATCCAGTTTTTTAATTTTGGCAGCTTTATTACCCTCCAAAATTTGAAGTTTTCCAGCTTTATTTTTACCACGAACATCCAGCTGTGGTGCGGCTTTATTCTGGCAGGTTTGTTGTGCGGGTGGTTTTGATTGAATTTGAAAAAATGAGGTTAATCAGTTTGTTAGTTAATTGAATCTGAAAAAAATGACAAACCTGCCAAAATAAATGTGACAAACCTTTTCCTTTTCTGGTGACGTGACTGACTCGTTGCGGGAAATTTTCTTGTCATTCCCTTTAGACTTTGTATGAATCTAAATAAATGTGAAATTAAAGTTAACAGCGGAAAAAATCAGCAATTAAATATAATCAATCATAATCATATATCGTGCAATTAAATATACATATCAATTAAACATACATTTCAACTAAACATACCTTATCAAGGGAAGCAAGATTTTTGGGCCATGCCACGTAACTACCTATTACTTCTCCCAAATACTTCATATCTCCAACGTTGTCCGGTATAAGAAACAATGCATTTGGTTCAAAAGCAATCACGGGTGATATTTGACATGGCCGACAGGGATCAGAGTGTTGTGCAATACTTCTCCCAAAGTATTGTACAATGTTCCTTTTCCAACCATGCGATGAGTAGGGGAGCATAAATACAACACGCAAGTAGAGACACCCTAAATCAATGGTTAATACATAAGTATGTGAAACAATTAGGTTGAATGAATTTCTCATTTTATTAAGTAATTAATTACATCAGGAAGACTTTTAAGACCAATGTTGCAACTAACATTTTCACTCTCCATTTGAATTTCACGTTGGAGCTGATCCGGAAGTTGCTTTTCTTTATTCGTCTTCACCAAGAATGCCACTTGCTATGTTAGGACTTTGAGCTTCTCTAATACTTCCTCATTAGATGGATTTGGGCGCTTCTCTTGTGAAAAATAGCAGGTTGGAGTTAAGCCAAATCATTTCCCCCTCACGCGACCAAAATATTCAGGAACATTAAATACTTTACCGAGTATGTCCCTGCAACTAACTTGTTTGTTGTCCTCTTGATTGGCAGAACTTTGTTCTAGATTCTCATAAAATACACGTAAGATTAAATAGATAAGTTCAATATCACTTTTAAAATACAATATTAAAAAATATTAAAGTGATAATATACTTACACAAAGTTGTATCACTTTTTGAACATTTTCATTATCAACAACTCCATCTTTATTTACACGAGCCTCCTTCCACAAAATATGACGACCCAATGGTTGATCAGATTGGGTCTCTTGTAGCTATTCATTAAGACATAAACAAAAGCTATTCGTTAAGATCATAAACAAAATATTAGTTAGAAACTATAGCTTATAATGTACCACATTATATAAAAGTGATGTTTACTTACAATTTTTTGCTCTAAAAGGGAATATCCCATACGAGATTTTTTGTATGGATGCATTGGATTTTTGACCCTCTCACAATTTTCCGTACTTATACTCTATATAAAAAAAATAACAATCATTTAAAAATTTAAAATACGCTATGAATATGAATAATAAAACACAAATGCTAATAAATTAATCACTTACCACAAACGCGGGGTCTACATGTTGAGCTACAAATGCGCTCCATTCATCATTTGATATATAGTGTTTATATATTTTTGGAGCTTCAACATTCATATTTCCATCACAATCTCTTACGTAGCAATTTGACAGATGAGATCTAAATCCCCGATGTATTTTTCCGGCAACTCTAAGCACGTAAGTTTTTCTCACCTCATCGACATCAAAAGCAGACTGCAAACCAAATAAAGATATAGTTTGAGTAAAGTATTTCAATAGAAAAAATATAAGTAACAAAAAAGTTACTTTTATATCATTCCACAGTATATCTTTTGCATCCTTCAAAGCCTTATCTCTCCAATCGTCAATTGTAATTGGGATATTCTGACGAACAACATCACCAATATAACTTACCAACATGGAACTGTTGGGCTCAATTGGCTGGCCACTTTCATTCCATCCCACCTAATAAAATCATATAGTAAGTACATGCTTTCAAAAAAAGATAAAAAAATAAACAGCAAACAAAGTATAGTATACCTCAAATTTTATGTCATTACTTCTTGCTTTTATGACATTTTGCATAATGGTTGCATCACATTTAACTTCCTTTTCATAAGTCTTAGTGTTGACAACTTCCTCATTTTGACGATTTTCAACATGCAGTTCAGTATAACTTCAACAAGATCAACATGCAATAGTCTAAGTACGTAGCAGTATAAGTTCAACATGCATTTTAGTGACAACAAAAAATTAATAAATACAATACCTGAAGAGTGCGAAGAAATATGTCGGGTTTGTAGGGTTACAGCTTCGTTTAAGAAGGAACAACGAGAATGCGCAGAAATACGTACGATTCGTAGGACAGAGTAGGGTTCGCAGAAATACATAATGAGGGTTACATATTTCAATGAGAAGAGTATGTAATAATGTTTGTAGGGATAGTAACAAAGACGGAGATGGTTCTCAATGGAGATGTTTGTAGGGACAGTAGGGTTCGCAATGAGAAGGACAATGAAGAGGAGGAGGACACTAAAGCATAGTGGTGTTTACGTAATGAAGAGGAAACTGAAAAGATTTACTGTTATATATAAAACCCTATTACAACACTTTTTTGAAAGAGCGCTGTAAAAGCCCTCCTTATTTTATTTTTTAAAAGCCTATTACAGCGTCTTTTTAGAAGCCTTTTAAAGCGCTTGTCCAAAAGCGCTGTAAAAGACTTATTTTATTTTATAAAAGTCTTTTACAACGCTTTTCTAGAAAACGCTCTAAAAGACTTTTGTTTTCTTATGTAACAGACATTGTATTTTTAAAAGCCTTTTATAGCGCTTTTGCAACAAGCGCTTGAAAAGACCTTTTTAACTTAGTATAAAACAAGCTTTGTGACCTTGTTATTTTTTTATAAAGGTTTTTATAGCGCTTATTGACAAAAGCGCTGTAAAATTACAAGTTTATGCTCAATTCAGTTCAAGTACAATACCTATATTTGGATTTTTTTTTCTTCCAAATAATTAGTTAAATACATACATACATATATATATATATATAATATATATATTATATCCAATGCTAAATTACATGATCAGCTCATATTGGGATGATCAATTCAAGTTCAAGAAAAATTCCCAGTACTCAAACAAACTTTTTAAAGTTCAATATAAGCTGAAAATCAGTTATGGCAGGTCAAACATACACTTAAATTACATGAACTTAGTATAAAACAATAAGATCAAACTAAATATAAGCAGAAAATAAGTATAAAGAGAAAATCAAATACAGTTCAAGCTAAATACTAAAATGCTCTGGCAGATCAAACAATTAAATTACATGAACTCAGTTCAGATTACATGGCTTATATAAAACAATTAAACACAATAAGATGCCATTCTTCTTTTCCTGGTGGGAATCACATTTGTTTGTCCATTAACGATACGAAACGATGGATTAATCCAAATTCCCTCATCATGATCATCTCTAAGATATAAACCATCATCAGTTGAATCAATTTCATGTGGTTGTGATGTTGCAAAGAAAAGATCATTACCAACATCTTCATCATTATTGTTATCATCACTTATACGCTTCATACATAAATTAATAGAGACAACATCATAAACTTACGCTTCATACATAACCATGGAGGTAGGTTATAAATCAACAAAATCACAGGCCACATGATGTGTGAGATGCTTTGAAGACCATGTGGATTCATTCCATCAGTAGAAAGTGCAAGTCGTAGATTTCTTGACTCTATCCCAAATTTGGGATACTCGTGATCAATTTTTGCCCACTGTGGAGAATCTGCAGGGTGTCGAAACTTTCCATATCTAATTCTTTCATCTGCATGCCATGTCAAGTGTTTTGAATCTTCTTCACTGCGATACATGCGCCTAAATCTTGGTATTATAGGAAAATACCACACGACTTTTGCTGGAGTAGATTCTTTCTTCTTATATCGAGAGACATTGCATTTCAGACACGCCTTTAGTAATTCATATTCGTTTTGAAATAAAATGCAATCGTTAGGACACGCATGAATCCTTTCGTAACTCATGCCAATAGAGCACAAAATCCGTTTAGCCTCGTAGGTTTGACTGGGAAGTTCATTATCATCTGGCAACATATCTTTTAAGAGTGTTAATAATTCTGTGTAGCTTTTATCAGACCATCCATTACTCGCTTTTAAGTTGTACAATTTTAATATCGCCGACAGTCTTGTGAATTTAGTACAACCATTATATAATGGTTTCTCTACATCACTCAACTACTTTTGCAATCTCCTCAACTCGGTCTGGCTCATATGTATCTGTATCGAAGTCAGTTGAAGCATATGTCGAACCATTCTCAAAATTAATGTTTCCTTTTTTTTTTCTCACCATGTCTTATCCAGCATGTATAGCTTTGACCAATTCCATTCCATACTAAATGGCCTTCCAATTCATCTTCTCTAACGCGTTTTCCAAAACAACATTTTAAACAAGGACAAACGACTCTATTTGGATCTTTTGCATTCTTCATTGCAAACTCAACAAACTCCTTCACTCCATTTTCATACTCTTTTGACAATCGATTGGCAGACATCCATTTCCAGTCCATTTTATATGACCTATATAAATGCAGTTACACAAATAATAAGCTACTGATAACATTATATCAATATATAGTACACATATCTAATATTGGAAAATGGAAACCAAGGTCTAAGTCTGATTTCAAAACAGAACATATCAACAAATTTCAAAAAAGAATAGATTTTATATGATTTATTATGAAACAATTTATTAGTTTTAGTGACAACAACAAATTAATAAATACAGTACCTGAGACAACGTATCCAAGTTTTTTTAAAGGAGGAACAATAGATGGGCGCACAGTAGAGGAGAGGAGTGTTCACATAGTAGAGGAGATGAGGGTTCGTAGGGTTAGGACAATATATTAAATTTGTTTTAAATTTGTTTTATTTATTTAAAGTAAATGATTTCTATTTAAAGTGAATGATTTTACAACGCTTGTATAATAAGCGCTCTAATAGGTCCTTTAATTATGTGAAAGTGCAAGTATTTTACAGCGCTTGTACAAAAAGCGCTCTAATAGGTCATTTAATTATGTGAAAGCGCAAGTCTTTTACAGCATTTGTCAAAAAAGCGCTTTAAAAGTTATGTAACATAAGGTGGGAGGGCTATATTTTACAGCGCTTGTGTTTAAAGCGCTCCAATTTACAGCGCTTTCAAAAAAGCATTGTAAAAGTCTTGTAAACATTATGTGCAAGTGTTATGTGACCCTATATGACCCTACAACAACGCTTTTTCCACAACGCTTGTCAAAAAAGCGTTGTTGTATCCTCCGTTATTTTCAAAATATTATACAACAACGCTTGTATTTAATAAGCGCTATAAAAGACACGCTATAAAATGTCATTTTTGGCGTAGTGATTCTTGGGTTTGGAATCTTTCCTCTAGTGTTTCCCTTTCTCCATATTTGAACATTCTGACTTGATATGTCCAGGTTCATTGCATCCATAGCAGATGATGTTTTTCTTGTCATATTTATCATCATTCCCTCTGTTGGATTGCTTGGAATATATTTGGGGAATTTTCTTCTTTCTGTTGTACCACATCTTTCAAATTTTTCTGGTTATGAAAGCAATCTCCTCTTCCTCTAAGTTTAGATTATTATTATTTGAATCACTATCCTCTTACTCTGATGTTGCCTTTAGAACCTTTTTCTGCTTAGATTTCAAGGCCAGAGTCTTATTCTTCTTCTTGGGCTCATGTCAGCTCAATTTCATGTGATATGAGAGAGCTAATTAATTCCTCCAGCTTTAAAGTATTCAGATCATTTGCTTCTTGAATGACATTGATCTTAGATCCACTTGATTGTTAGACTCCTATGAATTTTCTTCATATGATCAGCAGTAGTATAACTCTTCTCAAGTACCTTTAATCCTGAGACCAGGATCTAGAATCTGGAAAACATTTTTTCAATGTCTTCATCTTCTTCCATCTTGAACCACTCATACTTTTTGACTAGGAGGTTGGCCTTTGCTTCTTGAACTTGCTTGCTTCCTTCATAGGTTAGAATCAGACTATCATATATACTATTTGCTGTCTCTTTTTTGGTGCACTTGTCAAACTCCTTGAAGGTGATTGCATTTATAGTGAATGTTCTGGACTTATGATGCATCTTGTACATCTTCTTCTGATAAGCATTCATCTCTTTTCTTCGAATTTCAATACCATTGGTATTCTTTGGAGTAATATAACCATCTTCCACCAGTCCCAAAGTTCAGGATCTTGTGAAATATAGAAACTTCTCAGCTTGTCTTTCCAATACTCAAAACGTTCTCCATCAAACAAAGGTGGTCCTGTTGATATTTATTCCAACGACTTCTTCATTGAATCCAGACATATTGAACCCTTGGATCTTTTCTCAACCACTATAAAGTGTTCAGTCTTGAGACCGAGCTCTGATCCCAAATGAAGGTGCAAACATGAGAACGGGGGGTTGAATTATATTTGATGAAGTTTGGTTGGTTTTTATAAATTACTCAAATAAGAAGCAATCAGATTTAGAAGCAGCAAACAATCAAAGCATAATTACAAAGCACCTAACCCTCCAAGCCAGTCTTCCCAAACAGTCTAACAACCCCAGCCTTTTGAGGAACTAACCACTTTGACCCTACAACCTAAGTCTTCTCCTAACAACCTGGCAACCCCAGATTGAAGAATAAACTAAACCACTATCGGGTTGAATACAAAAGAGTGGAACTGGAGTAGTTGCTTCTAACAAATTTGATAATAATAATAATAACAACTCTCACACTCTAATTAAAAAGCACTCATAAAATATTTCTAACCTGAACGAATGTTTCTCTCTTTGAAATCTAAGATGAATTGAGAACTTTGAGCTTGAGTTCTTATACTCTTTTATGCTTTTGGATGCTTTTCTCCTTCAGCCTTAAGTGTTTATTTATAGTGAAAATTTGGGCTTCAATTTAGTCCTTCTTTAATTCTCAATTGTATCTTGTTCAAATTGAGTTTGTAAATTCTTCAGATTGATTCTGTTCCTATTTTTTGTAGATTGAATTTGTAAATTCTTCAAATAAAATCCTCTTCAAATATTGATCAAATATTCTTCAAATCTTCATCAAATCTTGACCATATCTTCTTTTCAACTTGATCAAAGATTTTCTTCAATTATAAATATGAATCAAATCTTATTTTATATTTTCATCAATTATAAATTTGAATAAAATCTTATTTTAGATTTTCTTCAATTATAAATTTGAATCAAATCTTATTTTAGATTTTCTTCAAAAACATAAATCTTCTTTCAAACTCTTTGAAGTCAAATATATTATTTTCATAAAATACTTTTGTTAACTCAAAACTCTAAATGTAAAACCAACTTGGTTCCAACAAGTTTTAGGTTTTCGTACCCACAATCCTTTTGGGTCCTTCTAAGTTAGGTTAGGTTTGCAAAGCATCTACTCTTGTCACTCATTTCTTTTCTTACAATACAAATAGACGATGTATTATGTTTTCTTCCCAACAAAACATTTAGCAAATGACTCAATTGTTTCAATGATAAAAAAATTATTTCAAAGATTATGATTATGTTTATTATCTAATCTGTGTTTTCGAGTGTATCTAAATTAGAAAACAGGTTCATCATCACCACTTTAACCTCTAACATAGAGGGTATACAAGAAAAGATGAATCAATGATAAAATAAAATGAAGATAAATATGTATTTGAACACAAGATCCAAGACAGAGGATGAACAATGAAATGATGAACTTCTGGTTTCACTCATCCTCATACATAGGGAATGTCCAAAAGTACCATAGTATGAAAAAGTGTTTCTTTACAAGAAAGGCAAGACACTACAATTCATGGAAAAGGAAAAAGCCAAAAGTACAAGTCATGTCCTAACTTATGGAACGATCAAACCTTCTATTTGAGGACGAACGACAAACTCATCCTTCAAAGCCCATGTATTACAAGGACAACTGTAACACCCCAAATTTTATAATGAACTATTTTATTAATTAAATAGGAATTTAGATAATTAATTTGGTGCTAAAATTATTTTATATGTTGATTAGTTTTATGATTAATTTTCTTTATAGGCATGATTTCTATGATGTACTAGTTTTATAAATATTAGATTACGTGAGCGATATAAATAATAAATATTATACTCTTTGATCTATTTTTTTTGAAAAATAATAGTAGTTTAGTGTAATATATAGTTTAAAGAAAAAGATTTTGTGCAATTTTACGTGTATATACGTGTACCCAATTAATGTAATATTTTTGTGTGCGTTTGACTGATATTAAGTATGCACGTAGTTATATTTCAATTATTTATAACTACTTTCTATTTTTAGTTATTTTTTTTATAAATAATATCTTGAGATAGAATTGATCTTGTGTTTGATTTCTTTTATTTTTATATGCTTTTTATGACATTGTGATTTTATATATATTTATTATGATTTAGTAATTAATATAAAATATTGATGTTATATTTATTTATTTTATGATTTTGACTATTTTCTAATATCATGATGTGAGTATTTTGAAAAATAAGTATAATTGTAGAGATTATTTTGATTATTAGTAATATGAGGAAGATAGTTTTAATTATTAGTAATATGTTTTTTTATATTGATTATTTTAATTACTCTAATTTAACATATATTAATTATGAAATATTAGTAATGTTTTAAAAAATTTAATGATGTTTGATAGAGTATTTAAAAAAAAAAGAGATTAAGTAACAATTAATTTTGTTTTAGCAAAATAAAAATAATAATAGTAAAATATAAATTAAATAAGGGACAAATGGACTTGACCCATTTAGGTTAACCCTAATTATGTTAATAAAATAAAAGAAAAAAAACAAGGAAGGAAGCTCACTAGTAAAACCAAGGGAAACCAACAACAAGCCTATCGTTTGGCACCGGTGATCGATAACTGTTCCAGAAAACTTTCTCTGTTTTCACCCAAATTTCAGTATGTTGTTCCATTCAATTAGTTAGTCAATTAAACACAATTTTTCAGATTTTTAACCATCCAAATTTCTCTCTAAAATCCCCGACTTCTCCGCTTGTTAAATTACTTAGTTTGAACCGTTCTCCTTCACCGTAAGTCCGATTTGAGTGAAACCAACGCCAAAACGACCGTGTGAAAAATTGCTATTTTACCCACTGATTTGTTTTCTGATTTATGGTAAGTTTCATTGACCGAATTTCGAATTTAGTTTTTAAAGGATGTTCTCATAATTTATTTTTAACGTTTACCCATAAACTGTCGAGTTAGATCGATTGAAAGACAAAGAGTCAATGAACAAATGATGTTTGCTCGTGGAATCGTAGTCGTGTGTGAAAGCGTCAAATTAAGGTAAGGGGTGAGAGAGCGTTTGAATTCATGAGTATAATGTACTGTGAGATGAACGGGAAAACCGTATTTCCCAACGATTCATTCGGGGCTTGCTACGTACGGCAGTAGCCCTTTGAGAGATAAATTGATTAATTTGAAATATGAGCATTGTGAGATTAAAATGTGAAATAGAAATTTTTATAAGGTGTTGATTGATTTAATTTTTAATACTTGTGTGGTAGTTGATATTTGTTATTATTGTGATGTTGGATGTTGAATGAAATTATGTGTACATATTTGATTAGATGAAATTATGTGTTGTGATAATAAAATATGGATGCATGGTTTGATATATGCTTACGTGATGATAACGATGATTGTTGATTGATGATAGTGATGTTATAAAATTGTGATGAGTTTATATGATTATTTATGATTAATGATATTATAAGATTGTGATGAAAATATTGAAGTACCCCATACTTGATGAGATAGTGATGATTCTTAAATATAGTGCTCTTAATGGAGTAGTCTAAGCTAACGGGGGGAGAAAATAAATATTGTGAATTTGTGAAGTGGAGATTATTTTGTCATCATATAGGTAGGGCCTGACAAGCCTAGTGATTATGGGGAAGTACAACTGAATGAGCCTGATCGTGGCGGTCAGCTGTCGAGCCTTAAGGCAAGATTGTTAGACCTTGGAGGTATTCCGGTGGGGAATTCCTAGGTGACTTGGAGGTAGCACTCCAAATGTCGGGAGCTACCATGCAACACACGTTTACCTCGACTGTCACGTATATGCGTCTCGGGTTTTGAGTTGAGGGGATCTATGAGGACAGGGCCAATTTGAATTGTCCGTCCACCGGAATGGTGGCATAGTATCATGGCCTCCTAACCAAGTACTTCAGAGTTAGAATGGTACCACATTGTGAAGTAGAGTCTAAGCTCATGCATAGCATTGCATTTACTTGTGATTGTTTTGTGGTGATTGATGTGTTTCAAAATTAATAATAATTACTCTTAGATGATTTGATGCATATTATAATGAGATGATTATCTTACTTGAGTGAATTTGATGTTATAATATGATACTATTTACTTAAATATTTTGATATATAGTAATGTGATTATGATACGGTCTATTATGATTGTTGCGTGTTCTTCTTAATTATATTATACTATTAACATGATTTTGAAACTCACCTCCTTCGTTGTTTGTGTTTGACTGGCTTGGCCCTGCGTTTGCGAAATCGCAGTTGTTACAGGTTAATAAGTCTTGAAGTTCAAGTTTGGGAGGAACCCCGCTCTGATAGGTGATACCGGGAATAAGGGTTGTAATTTGTATTTTACTTATTTATTTTGAAACAACTTTTGTATGAAAACCATATAAGTACTAGTAGGTTTTTAGAATTAAATCAAGTAATTATACTTAATTCAAGCTTATTGAGAATGCACTATGGAGTAAAGAAGTTAAAGAGTTCCTTTTAATTTTTGAGAAACGTGATATCCTAAATTAAAGATTAAAGTTTTTATTTTCTTGGAAACATATTATTATTTATCCACTACAAATTTTATAGAAATATGATATAGATTATTATATATATTATTTTGGGGTTTAGGGTGTCACATTAGTGGTATCAGAGCCAGGTTTGTCCATTCAGGCCGAGTGGGTTGAGTGTCGATTCAATCTGAGTCAAATGTTAGTCGTGTCAATTGTGTTTTCTTGTGTATTAATTATTTTCAATGTCATGTTTTTTTTTACCCTCGTTATATAATTGTGTTAATGGTTATATGCTTTTGTATTATTATACATATTTTCGAGATTACTAATTAACTATTTATTAATTGCTTACTCTAATTGTGTTACGGATCCTAAATTCCTACTTAAGTGAGTAAATAAAACATAAAATTACTTGTTAAGATTTGAGTTAATTTTAATTGTTGACAAGATTATGTTAGTTACTTGTTGCTTATTGCTTGCCTACCTAACTATGATTTTTGCACTCTTGTTTTATATGAATAGTTGGAAATAATAATTTTGATTGACCATCTGTATATTTCACCCTTAATCAATTTAAAATATTTAGTTTTGATATGTATCTGTTTAAAGTGTTTGATCTAATAACTAATTGATTGAAACATTGATTTTCGTATGAATTATATGTTTAAAAATTTAAGTATTGACTTTTACTAGTTACAAATTATTTTGTTGAAACTCAATTTAGAAAAAAAAATGTTTCGTTCTAAACTTTGAGTTAGATAGGAAATATGTCTCTTATGTTTAAAGTTTTAATTTAAAAAAAAAATATTATTTTTTATTTTATGTTGGCTTGTGTTAAGAAAAAAATTGATTTTAAATCATGAATGTTAACTTTAAATCACTTGAAAGTGTTGATGGTTGTATCTAGATGAGTAGAGTTTTGATATTGGTTTTGAAAACAATTTACAATGTTCGTCATGATTTAGATAGTATGAAATTCATATTACTAGCAATAGTAATTCTTGAATATTAGAGTTTGGTAGAACTTATAATTTTTAAAAATGACATTTTGAAGGAGTTAAAGTTTACTTATTTTATATGATGAAAATAACTTTTGTTTGAGTTACTCTTGATTATTTTAAAGAAATTAAATTCAGTTGAATTTTTGTTGATTTATAAAATACCAATAATTATATGCTACTGATTATATTTAATGTTTAAAACAGCTTAAAATTTACAGCATTTTACTATGTCTTGTTTTTAGAAAATTGAAAAGAGTTGTTGTTATGTTGGTTAGGGGCTGGTGTAAATATTGGATCGTGAGGGTATTGGGATATTTATTTGAAATGATTGATTTTTTTTAATTATGATATTATGAACTCATTAGAGTTTGACTCGATGTTAGAGTTTTAGAGTTTAAGAAATTTCCAGTGATTTACAATAGTACTAACGATAAAATGTATATTAATTGAGAAAGAGAAGTAAAAAGAAGGAAAAAAAAACAAAGTTTTAAAAAAAAAAATTCCAAACAGTGAAATTATTTTTGAAAAGTTATCTAAATTTTGGATTCTATAATTGACTTATTTTACAGGTAGATTTTATTTATTTATTATGAATTAACCTAACAAAATGGTATGCATTAAATTGGTATGTGTAGAGTGCATCATGTAGATTGATATGTGTAGAGTGACTCATGTAGATTGGTATGCGTATAGAAACTACAATTTATTTTATCAATTTGTTTTATTAATTATAAAATTACAATTTTTATTTGAGACTCAATTTTTAAGATTAGAACAGAACTCCAAAATCTTTAAAATTGATGGTGTGTTATGTTTTGGACCAATTTTGTGGCTTGATAAAAACTGAAGAGTGTATCTATAAGCAGGTTAAGTAGTTAGTGTGAGAGGAGGCTACTATTTTGTAAATTTATGAATTAGTGTAATTCATTATCATTATCATATGTCTTATGTTTTGTGTCATGTGCACTACTTTAATGTATATAGATATACATTTTTTTTTGTAAGTTTGATAAAATAAGAAAATAAATTGGAACTATTTTGGAAGCGTTAATTAATTGTAAAATTTCCTATCTATCTATATATAGTTTAAATTTTATTTCAAAATATAAGTTGAAAATAATAATTTTTACAGTGATGAACTATTTAAAAATGTGTTTTTGATGATTAAAATATGAATGAATTTTTAGAAATCTTTTAGATTTTAAAACATATCCATGATTTATTTTATTTGTATTGTATTTAGAAACGCGATTTATCTTAGTTGTTTTTATTTAGACTTGAATTATTGAAAAATAATTTAAAGAAAATTTTTGAATTCTCAATGAATTATTTTTGGGTGCTAAATGTTTAGTGATATTTTTTGAATAATAATTTAAGTCTAGAAATTAATTTTTAGAATGATGTGTAACCTTGAAAGTGGTTTTTGCACTACCTAATTCAATTTGGTTTGGTAATGTATTGTATCTTCTAGTAAATAATTATTTATCTTATCTTCTACTTGGAAAATCTAAATATGCTTCCATTTGTTGTAACTTTTAAGTGATGGTTAACTCAAAAGAAAACTTAATCATGATCAATTTGGAGCAGTTAGACCTCTGTGAGAATATGTTTCATTTTTTGAATCATTGTTTGAGTTATGAGATGAACGTAACATCTTGGTGCTAATTTTGGATTAGTTATTCGAATGTGTATATGATTATGTAAATATTAAATTGTTCGTGTTTCAAGTATTCTAATTGTTGGGAATCGGTGTATAGAGTTAGAGTAGTCGATAACATCTAAAAGTGAAATAGTTCTATATTTCTTCAATCGGATTATTGATTATATATTGATACTAGTGTCATTTCCTTGTTGTTGTTGATGTAGCTAAATATCACTAGAAGGGGGGTTGAATAGGGATTTTGCTGTTTAAAAATAGTTTTCACGTGTTTTAAAAACTATCCTCTTGTAGAGGATGGCAAGCCCGAGGATGGGTTTTTCAAAACCTTCATATTCGAACTGAGTTAAAGAGTGAAGGATGGCTAATTCCAGTCCTCACACCCTTGTGAGATTTCACTAATGTTCAAACAGATCAACCTCAAACAGAGGATGATTACAACTTGTGTATTCTTAAGCTTCACCAAGCTTACAATCAGATTTCAAATATTTCCAAGTGTATCTCACGTGGAAATTACAGTGTGATATGAGAGTGATTGATTCTAAATACTTTCTCAAAAGATTAACAAAGATCTAATGTAGGATTTGTAGAAAGTATGAAGATATAATGGATGTTGCTTCTTAAAAGCTTTAAGATCTTTGATCTTTTTAATGCAATTGTTGTATTTCTAATGAAGATCAGCTTGCTGCAATTTATAGAGGTCTTATGATGTTCATTTCATATGTCAAGCCTTTTATGACCGTTGGAAAATCCATTTGAGAAATGCCAAGGTTTTTCTTCATAATTACGAAAATGCCAAGGTTTTTCTTCATAATTACGAAAATGCCATTCAACTCATTGGATATATGCATTCCATGTTCAAGTACGAGGTAGCTGTTTTCTGGGCACTTGGGGACACGTGATGTCCTTTTCTCTTTCCTTTCTTTAATGTTTGAAGATTATGTGAAGTCATTTTCATTCTCCTTTCTTCAATGCCTTGATAAAGCTTCACATGTGAGCTTTTTCTCTTTCCTCCATTTAATGATTTGTAAGAACATGTGATGTCCTTTTCATTCCTTTCTTCAAGACTTTGTGAAGGCTTCACGTGAAGTCCTTTTCTTCTTTCCTTGCCTTAAGACATGTGAGCAAATTATTTTGGACTTGTTTGTTGTTGCCTTTTTGAAGATTGACTTTTTAATCTTTTTAAATCACATAATAGTACATGTAGCCTTTGCCTATGACATGATGAGTGGCTTTCATAAAGTGTTGGGATGCTTTTCAAGATGTTGACTATAGGCACATGCTAATATAATCATTCCTTGTACCTTTCTTTTGCATTCTTGCTACTTTTCTTCAAATGCCTTTCTTTAACCATTTTTTAATAGTATTTTTCCTTTATTGAATGAATCAAACAATTCATTCTTTAATACTATTCTGCCTTTGTCGAATGAATTCAAATAATTCATTCTTTAATACTATTATATCTTTGTTTAATGAATTCAAATCAGCGAAGATGCAGAACTGCAGTTTCACCAGCTCGCGAGGCCATCCTCGGCATTTTCATACTTAGCATTTACTCAGAATTTTTCTTCTTTTTCCTTAATGAATGATAACCTGTTTTCTTATATGAATACACTCAAAAGCACAAATTAGTCATTAAACTCAATCATAATCTTTTAATTAATTTTGTTATCATTAAAACCAATTGAGAGAGATTTTGTCTCAACAGTTGTAACTAGTTGTAAATTACCAATAAATTATTGTCAGTGTGTAATTAAGTGAATTTTTAACTTGAAGTAAGGAGTAGGAGTTGCGGCGCCACCTTGGCACTCCTAAACCACTTTAAAGATACTTTTAATTATCCATATTAGAAATTGAATTACTGCAGTTATAGTTCCTTAAGTAGTTGACTACATGAGTAGGAGGGACTAGCTATCCCGATGACTCATCATCAATAAAAGAGAAAACGATAACTCATTATTTTGTTAGAAGTACCTTTTAATTTTATTTTTAAATAGTTAAAAAAAACATGTTCATCGCTTATATCAATTGAATAAATTTAATTACTAAATATATGTTATTAGGAAATAGTATCTCTATATTAGTTTTTTCTTTCTCCTTGATTATATACAGCGCATGTTTTTATAGAGTAATTGATTGTAAATCTATTATAATATTATTACGTTGTTAGATGTGTTTAATATTTTAAAAATAGCTCTCTTTGTCAGACCTAAGTTAAATTTGTTGAATGTTTGGTGATAGGATTTAGACTTTATTTTAAGGAGTAAAACTAGTAATATTTGATTTGAAAGAACTAGTTGAAATTGACAACGTACTTCAATGTGTTTCATTTAACCAAACTAAATGAACTACGTTATTATTTGCAAAATCTATATTTTATGTTATGTTTTATATGTAAATTACAGCGAGTAACTCTATGGTATTTTATTTCATAATGGAATGATAAATGTGATATTTTATTTCATAATTGAATGATAAATGTTGTGGTTAATTGATTTATTTTGTCATGTTATTCTATCATGCTATGTTAGTTGACTTTTTACATGTTGTGCTTAATTGGAGATTGAATGTCTTAAATATATTTGTAGACTAAGTTTGAATCTTGAGGGTGGTAAGTTAGATATTAGTTCACTCACCGCAAATTTCGAGGACGAAATTCTTTAACAAGGGGAGAATTGTAACACCCTAAATTTTATGATAAACTATTTTATTAATTAAATAGGATTTTAAATAATTAATTTGATGTTAAAATTATTATAAAATATATGTTAATAAACTTCGTGATTAATTTTTCGTTATATAGGTGATTTACATGATGTGCTAGCTTTATA
>PGTU02012335.1:0-44442 GCA_002896215.2 Cicer echinospermum | reverse complement strand
TTCAAAACTAACGTGGAACACGCAATACAATTATAATTTAGAACAAAATCTATAATGGTCTCCCGTTCTTCGATATCATTTGGACTTTCGAGCGACTTTCCTACCCATCGACAATAATGGACCAACATCTGTATTTTCAGACAAAACGATTACATGTTGAACTGGCGCGGAACTGAAACAATAGTTATAAATTTCTGGAGATAATATAATAGAGTCTCTCGTCCCTTATTCATCGGGACTTTCAGGAGATTTGGTACCACCGACAAAAATGAACCGAAATCGGGTGGTACAGAAAATCCTGGATTTCATCTAGACTTTCAGGCTATTTCGTACCCCGACAAAAATGGAACGAAATTCGTAATTTTTAGACCAAAGATGGCTAATGTTCAAAATATGACCCGATAACAAATTATAAAATTAAGAGAAGAATGCTTTTAATTATTACATTATTTGACAACTCTATTTTATTAATTGTTAATTATATTCGTTTATAGTTTGTACTACATAAAAAGACAATAAAACATATAATAAAATAGATTGTCAATAAAGGTAATAATTACATATTATTTTACAACTCAATTTTGTTATATGTATTATATTTGACGAAATTTAGTACAGACACAAAACGAAGATAATAATAACATAAAAATAAGAGATGTCAAATAATATGTATATTAATAGTTATAATTCTATTTTATTATATATTATTATATCTTCTTTTTAAGGTTGACATGCATAACAAAGAGTAAACATTAATAAAATAGATTGTCAAATAAATATGTAATTATAACTATCTTGACAACTCTAATTATTATATGTTATATTAGCTTTGTTTTATAGTTTACTGTCATAAAAAGATAATAATAACATATAATAAAATAGAGTTGCAAATAAAGTAATAACAAAACGTTACTTAGTAACAACGAAACAAAGATAATATAAATATAATAAAATAGAGTTGTCATATAAAGCTAATAATACTTTATTTAACAACTCTTATATATTATATGATACTATTATCTTCGTCATGTAGTTGTACAATATGTGTAGAATATGACTCTATTGTCAAAAAGTATATGACGGTTTTTAAAAAATCAACAAGATGATAATCAATTTAAAAAAGAACACTTTTTATTAAACTAATGATCAATCAACGGTCCCAAGGAATGTTCTAGCGAGGTTCACACTTACATGTATTGACAATTTCTAGTTCAGCATATACAGTAATTGCTCTACAAAAATCAAGATACAAGCATGCAATCAAGATTATCATACATCTATACCATGATACAATGCAAAATAGAATAAAGAGTAAGGGATAGAGAGTAGTGCACCACGATTTTTAATACTGGTTCAGCCTCTATCTAACGACCTACGTCCAGTCCCGAAATTAAACGATTTCGGCCTTTTCAAAGAATCTTTAGAGGTTTACAGATGTTCCAGCGCTCCCGGCCATCAATCTAAAACTCTCTCTCTATTCTATTTGGCAACCACTGTATCCCAGAGTCTCTACAAACTCTCCAAAGCACCGTAAAGCTTCTTCTTGATGAGCCCTCTCAACAATGAAGATAACTACAACAGTTTCACTACTGGATTTTATCAGTTCTTTCTTTACAAAAACTTAGTTCAGAAAATATAAAAGATATACAGAATTTGTTAATCACTTGCAATGAACTCACACAAAAGTTGTTTGTCCATTTGAGTGTTTGTGAGATCGATTCTCTTTCTCTCAGCTGGTCTTTTCAGACTCTCTATTGATTATGATTAAAACGTTGGTTCTAGGTCTGAAAAAGCAATATCAAAGTTTTCAAATTTTGAGATAAAATTGTTTAACAGTGTTATCGAAGTAAATTTGAGAAAGTGATTGAAAACCGTTTATATTATTTCTGAAAAACAACATATAAATCGATGTCCCAATTGATTCATAATGTAATACAATAGGCTCAATCGATTCCCCAATCGATTACGCAGGTCTTGTTTTTCTTGAATCTTGAAACTAACTAAACTAATCGATTACCTAATCGATTATTTTTAATACACTTTCAGAAAGTATTTGTGTAGTTTATATTTGAATCGATTGCATAATCGATTTAAGGTGTTTTGTTCCGACAACGAATCAAACAATCGATTACGCCAGTCGATTCATTAAGTCACATAATCGATTCATTAATACATATAACATTTGGCCACATACTGAGTGTTCCTGAACTCAAATTTTGTGTCACGATTTGCAACGCTTGGTTTTAAAACAAGGATTTAGCTTATTTAAGAAAATCAATGTGCCAATCGATAATTTATGTTTCGAAAAGAGTTGATTTTACCAGTTTGTTCATTTCAATCGATTGCCCCTAATCGATTGATACAAACTTGTTCAATTGAATTTTCAACAATGGATTGTCCAATCGATTGTGTGTCACATACCTGTTCCTTATGAAATCTTATTTATCAACGGATGTGTCAATCAATTAGCTTATTAAATGGCTCGGCCCTGTGACTTGCACAATCGATTTGTCAATCGATTTATCCGATCAGCTTTAGTCTTTGGATTGAACAATCGATGTGCCAATCAATTGTGTGGCTAAAGAGCTTCCTCTGACTTGCACATTTTTTATCAATGATTGTGCCAGTCGATGTGCCTAATCGATTGTTTAAGTCACAGACTACACACACTGTTCATACAACCTTATTACAGAATCGATTGACTAATCGATTTGTTCAATAGATTTTCCAACTTTGTTGATTCCTGAGTTCCAACGATGTCCAAGTATGTAGGGTTGAATTGTTGTTCCGAAATCTCTACTGACATTAAAATGTAGATTATACACATATGTAGAACATTGTATGTTTTTATTATGTCAAAATTAGGATTAAGGGGACTTAAGTCCAACAATCTCCCCTTTTGCATAATGACAAGCATACAATTTAACTTGAGTTTAGCATTCAAGGAATTACCAATATAAGTACCAGTAACAGAGCATAATTATCAGAGCAAAGTACCAATATATTTACCAATATCTGAGTAATTTAAGTAGTCATCAGAGCAGCAATTAGCAGTAGCAGTAAGTAGAAAAATTAATTCCATGTACAGACACACAATGGAAAAGTTACCACAAGTTATAATTTCTCTCCCCCTTTGTCAGTTAATGCAAAAATCGGTAAAAGGAGAGAGACAGCAAACAAAATTTTCTCCCCCTATGTCAGTAAACATAAGCACTGGGAATAATTATGGTGTTAGAGCAAACAAATATCAGGTATCAGAGCAAAAACATATGCGGATTAAACAGATTATGGCAATATAGATCAGAGAACAATTGAATAAACGTGCTCATTTGTCAATATGAAGAAAATAGTACACAATAACAAGACATTACATCACACAAAGAACCTAAAAACCTAATCACCTAAACCAGGTTGTTCCTCACTATTAGCTAAGGGAGAGGTAGAGGACCGATGTATTACCTTCAGCAGGTGTCTCCTCAACGTGAGGTTCAGAACTATCTAGGAGTGGGATTTTGTTCCTCTGTTGCTTGCCGACCTATATCCCGCAATATCTTCAAAAAGATAGCTTAATGCGAAATGAACTTGTATCGCATCAACATTCTGAACAACTGAGTTCAGAGATGCCTGGAGTGTCTTCAAAGCAACTTCTATTCGAGCATTTGACTCTTGCATCTTAGCGTTGTGAGCCGCCTGAGCTTCCATAAACTCTAGCAAGCTTTGCTATTAAGTCAGGAGGGGCTGCTATTGGCTCAGCAGCTTGTTGTGTAGTAGGCTGAACTGGTTCAAGCATTTGGTAGGGGCCTTATCCAGATACCATTCACCCCTTTCAATTGCATTTGATTGACATTTGAATCACCAAAAACAAGGTGGTTTTTGAAGATCTTCATTCGACAAGTGACACTTTGAAAGCTCCAGAATCTGGGTGATTAACTGTGGAATAGGGCAGCACCACTGCTTGCGATGCTTCCATCATAGCCTCTCAGCCATCCATGTCCAATCATCTTGAGCTCTTTGGACAGTCCCCACAACAGCAGTATGTCCAGCCTCTGGACGACGGCAGGTTTCCCGGATCGGTGGCACTAGCATCCGGTTAATGTGTACATAAGCATCTGATGATGGACCTCATTTGACCGAATTCGCAGCCGAAATAGTTCGACAAGCCTTCCGACCATCAGGTCTTCACAGCAGTGTGTCATGCAAAAGAAACTTCCCAGCCTTGATTCCGCACACTTCAGCCTCAAAACTGCCATCAATTGATTTTCCCATGATAGGGCAGTCCTGACAGATTTGAGAAATCTTCCAAAGACATGGAGATATCTTTTGCACTTTGAACTTCAGGCCTGGTTACCATTGTCAGTGAGCTTGAAGGTTGACATATAGAATGCTCTTATTAACTTCGGGTAAGTGTCAAGTGAGGAAAGAGAAGGTTTTCAAGACCATGAAACCTCAAATGGTCTTGGAAAGTAATCCATCTGAATCAAAATAGGAGAAATCCAGAGTCCTAGCCTCATGGATTTTTCTTTTAGAAAATCAGGTGGGATAACAAATTATGCAGCTTATCTTTGGACGAAGGATTTCTTTGGAGGAGGAGAAGAAACCGTTTTCTTCTTTTCTGAGTAACCTCCTTCATAGCACAGCCATGACTTCTCAGTAGGGGGCTCCTTTCGTTTCTTTGATTTCCTTGATCAACAGCAGCACTTTGCCTTTGTCTTTGGAAGTATTTTGTGGGTAGGAATTGGAACCCGTTTTAACATGGTTGGTGGGGGAGAAGGGGTTCGCCACTAGAAGATGAAGATGGTGATGGAGTTCTGGGTTGGTTTGTTTAACACAGCCATTGTAGTAGAGATTATGTGTTGAATGAGATATATGATTGTTTGAATGCAGAGATATACAAGGATGATTGGGAAAAACAGAGTACTGAGCAAATAGCAGAAGATTTGAGAAAATTCTTGGAATAAAGTTAAGAAGAAATCGATTGGTAACTGTTCCTTTTTAAAACCTTCATACGCGACAATCGATGTCCAAATCGATTATTTACGTTGCTGGGGAAGCACAATGGATTAGTAGTACTTGCATCCACGGCTAGTAAAAGTAATTCACAACGGTCATTAACGTGAATCGATTCCAAATCAATTTCTTTATTTACACAATCGATGTCCAAATCGATTTCGTTAAAGTGAGAATATGAAATACTGAACTAGTCGATTTCCAAATCGACGCTCAGGCTAGAGTCTGGAAAACGTTCCAGTTTTGAAGTCTAGGCCAACGCAATCGATGTTTCAACGATCTATAAACTATATACCAAGCTGGCTATCGATTATCCAATCGATTGGAATGGGAAAAGTTCAAGCACCAGAAGCTACCTGTTATTTGGTACAAAGATCAGATCTCACTAGGATCTAAAGAACCCTAGTTTCATCCTAATATGAAGGAAGCTTTCTCTGGGCAAAGCTTTGGTAAAGATGTCAGCCACTGATCAGCTGTATTGACATATTCAAGCTTAATGATCCCATTTTGAAATTGGTCCCTTATAAAGTGATGCTTTACCTCTATGTGCTTGGTTTCTAGAATGCATCACTGGATTCTTAGTAATGCTTATTGCACTAGTGTTATCACACAAGATAGGTACAGTCCCTAAATCAACACCAAAATCAGATAGGTGTTGTTTCATCCAAAGGATCTGTGCACAGCAGCTTCCAGCTGCAATGTACTCAGCTTCAGTTGTGGATAGTGCAATGCTGGTTTGTTTCTTGCTAAACCAAGACACAAGGGAGTTTCCTAGTAAGTGGCAAGTACCAGAAGTACTTTTCCTATTCTAGTTTGCATTCGGCAAAATCTGAATCTGAATATCCAACTAAAGTGCAGGTTGATCCCTTAGGATACCACAAGCCTAGACTCTTAGTCCCTACTAGATATCTGAATATCCTCTTTACTGCACTAAGGTGAGACTCTTTTGGATTGGATTGGTATCTTGCACACATGCAGACACTGAACATGATCAGGCCTGCTTGCTGTAAGATATAGCAAGGATCCTATCATTCCCCTAAACCTTGTAACATCTACAGGTTTACCTTTCTCATCTTTATCTAAGTGATTTCCTTGACTCATGGGAGTATCCATGGACTTAAAGTTATCAAAACTGAATTTCTTCTTTATCAAATCTTTACAGTATTTAGTTTGACTAATGAAAATGCCTTGCTTGCTTTGGTTAATTTGAAATCCCAAGAAGTAAGATAGTTCACCCATCATTGACATTTCAAATTTACCTTTCATTAAGTTTTCAAAATCTTTGCACAATTTATTGTTTGTAGATCCAAAGATTATGTCATCAACATAGACTTGGACCAGCAAGATGTCATTTCCATTTGTCTTTATGAAAAGTGTCTTGTCAACATTTCCTCTTGAAAAATTTTGTTGAATAAGGAAATTGTTGAGCTTCTCATACCAAGCTCTTGGAGCTTGTTTCAACCCATAGAGGGCTTTTGATAGCTTGTAGACATGATTAGGAAAATCAGGATTTCAAAACCAGGTGTTTGGCTAACAAAAACTTCCTCTTGGAGATCACCATTGAGAAAGACACTTTTCACATCCATTTGATAAAGTTTAAAGTCCATTATACAGGCATAAGCAAGTAGGATTCTAATGGCTTCTAACCTAGCTACAGGGGCATAGGTTTCATCAAAATCTATTCCTTCCTCCTGACTGTAACCCTTAGCTACTACCTAGCTTTGTTCCTGGTTATAACTCCATTTTCATCTAGCTTGTTCCTAAACACCCATCTTGTTCCTATGATGTGCTTACCTTCTGGTTTAGGAACTAGGCTCCACACCTTCTTTATCTCAAACTGGTTTAACTCCTCTTGCATAGCAAGTATCCACTCACTATCTAATAGAGCTTCCTTAATGTTTTTGGGTTCAATCTGAGATACAAAGGCTGTAAAGTTACAGAACTGTCTAAGGTTTTTCCTAGTTGCAACTCCTTTAGAGATATCCCCTATAATGTTATCTATGGGGTGGTTCTTATTGAACTTACATTCCCTAGGTAAATAATCAGTCCTTATTGGTTCTATACAGTCATTACAAGTTGGAGGTACAGTTTCAGTTGGTTCTAATTGTTCAGATTCTACAACTTCATCCAAAGAGTCATCAACCATAGGAGGAGTGTTGTTCAAGTTTTCTGTAAATAATTCATCAAACTTTACATGAACTGACTCTTCTAGGGTTTTTGTTCTTTTGTTGTAGATTCTATAGGCCTTACTGGTTTGAGAGTATCCTAGAAAAATACCTTCATCTGCCTTAGGGTCAAACTTTCCTAGTTGTTCTTTGCCATTGTTTAAAACAAAGCACTTACAACCAAAGACTCTAAAGTAGGAATGTTTGGTTTTCTACCCTTGTACAACTCATAGGGAGTTTTCTTAAAGCAGGGGCCTAATGAGAACTCTATTGACAACATGTGTGGTTGTACTAATTGCATCTGCCAAAAAATACTTATGAAGGTTTGAGTCTTTAAGCATTGTCCTAGCTAACTCCTCTAAAGACCTATTTTTCCTTTCTACAACTCCATTTTGCTGTGGAGTTCTAGGGGCTGAGTATATGTGTTGTATTCCATTATGTTCACAGTAGGTTTGAAAGGAATCATTTTGGAATTCACCTCCATGATCACTTTTGATGGATATAATTTTCTGGTTATTCTCATTTTGAACCAAAGTAAACCTAGAGTAATCATCTACCAACACATATCCATACAGGTTTCCTCCAAAGCTCTTCACTTGAGAAGGACCAAAAGGTCCATATGTATCAACTGCAAAATCCTATTGGTTTGACCATATCTATAGGGGGAAAAGAAGTTTTAACTAGCTTACTTTCTCACAGGAGTCACAAAGCCTATCCTTAGTAAATTTCCTGTTAGGGAGTCCTATAACTAACTATTTACTAACCAGTCTATTTAGATGATCTATATGAATATGCGCTATACGTTTATGCCATAACCAAGTTTCATCTGAATTAGATAACAAACAACAGATAGTACTAGGCAAAGAATTAAAATCTAACATATAAATGTTATTAATTCTATCACCAACTAACTTATACCTTTGTCATCTTTATGCTCAATTATACAAGATTGTGATGAAAAACTTACCTGGAAGCCTTTATCACATAGTTGGCTTATACTTAGCAGATTGTGTTTTAGCCCTTCTACGTACAAGACATTTTTTTATTACTGCAGTTGACTCATTGCTTATGTCACCAACACCACTTATCTTTCCTTTATTGTTGTCGCCATATTTGACAAAACCTCATTCCTTTAATGTTAGAGACAAGAATTTTGACTTGTCTCCTGTCATGTGCTTTGAGCATCCGCTATCTAGGTACCAAGAATGCCTATTGGATGTCAAGCACACCTCACTTTCAGATTCTGAATCTGTGTTGCCATAAGACATAGATTTGCTTCTTCTTCTTCTGAAGAGGCAGAGGATTCTTCGTTGTCATTCCATGCAATATATGCTTTTCTGGTTTTGGGAGCTGGTTCCTTGCCTTTAGTCTTTGCAGTCCTATTTTTGTTTTGCAACTTGTAACATTCAGACTTTATATGACCTGTTTTACCACACTCATAACAGGTGATTGTCTTGATGTCACTAGTCTTAGAACTTGATGGCTTTCTGAACTTGTTGTCTTTCTTTTTCAGAAATTTTTTAAACTTTTTGACAAGTAAACCAATCTCAGGCTCTTCGTCAGTCTCACTGCTTGACTCATCTGAGCAGCTTTCTTGTTCAAACTTTGATTGGTGCGTTTGGGCTTTCAAAGACAGTCCTTTTCTTTTCCTGTCAGTCTGTTCAGCTTCACTCAGTCTATGAAGCTCCATCTCGTGCTCTCTCAGTTTTCCAAACAGTGTTGCAATAGACAGGCTGCTAAGATCTTTTGATTCTGCAATGGCAGTGATCTTTGGTTGCCATTCTCTAGTTAAACACCTCATCACCTTACTGATTTGCTGATCATTGTCAATCTCCTTACCTAGACCGTTGAGGTTGTTGACTATGTGAGTAAATCTTGTTTGCATGTCATTAATGGATTCATCTTTCTTCATGCTAAACAGTTCGTACTCATGCATGAGAGTATTTGTTCTGGCCCTTTTCACATCAGTAGTTCCTTCATGTGTTTGTTGAAGAGTGTTCCACATCTCTTTAGCAGTCTTGCAGTTTGAGACCCTGAAAAATTCATCAGTTGATAATGCAGAGGTTATTATGTTCTTAGCCTTAGCATTATATCCTACTTTCTTCTTATCATCCTCAGACCAGTCAGATCTGGGTTTAGGGATTAGTGAAATACCAGTCCCAGCTATTTTAGGTATGAAGGGTCCATTTTCTACAGCATCTAGAATATCAATACCACTAGCTTCTAGAAATATTAACATCCTATGTTTCCAATACATGTATGCGGCTCCATTGAAGGCAGGGGGGCTTGCAAGGGAAGCACCTTCTCCTAGAAATTCAACTGAGGCCATGTACTTCTATGAGAGTTACTCTAAAGAAGGTAGGCTCTGATACCAATTGTTGTAGAATATGACCTCTATTGTCTAAAAAGGTATATGACGGTTTTTAAAAATGCAACAAGATTGATAATCAATTTGACAAAAGAACACTTTTATTAAACTAATGATCAATCACGGTCCCAAGGAATTGTTTCTAAGCGAAGGTTCACACTTACATGTATTGACTAATTTCTAGTTCAGCATATACAGTAATTGTTCTACAAATTAATCAAGATACAAGCATGCAATCAAGATTAATCATACAATCATACCATGATACAATGCAAGATGGAAATAAAGAGTAAGGGATAAAGAGTAGTGCACCACGATTTTTATACTGGTTCAGCCGTCTATCTGACGACCTACGTCCAGTCCCGAAATTAAACGATTTCGGCCTTTTCAATAGAATCTTTTAGAGTGTTTTACAGATGTTCCAGCGCTCCCGGCCTATCAATCTTAAAACTCTCTCTCTATTCTATTTGGCAACCACTGTATCCCAGCGTTTCTCTACAAACTCTTTCAAGATCACAATAAAGCTTCTTCTTGATGAGCCCTCTCAACAATGAAGATAACTACCAGTTTCACTACTGGATTTTTATCAGTTCTTTCTTTACAAAAACTTAGTTGCAGAAAATATAAAAGATATACAGAATTTGTTTCAATCACTTGCAATGAATCTCACACAAGAAGTTGTTTGTCCATTTGAGTGTTTGTGAGATCATTCTCTTTTTCTCTCAAGTGGTCTTTTTCAGCTCTCTATTGATTATGAATAACGTTGGTTCTAGGTCTGAAAAAGCAATATCAAAAGTTATTCAAATGTGAGAGAAAATTGTTTAAAGTGTTATCAAAGTATATTTGAGAAAGTGATTGAAAACCGTTTATATAGTTTCTGAAAAACAACATATAAATTGATGTCCCAATCGATTCATTAATGTAATAAAACAGGCTCAATCGATTCCCCAATTGATTATTGCAAGTCTTGTTTTTCTTGAATCTTGAAACTACATAAACTAATCGATTACCTAATCGATTATTTTAATACACTTTTCAGAAGATTATGGGTAGTTTATATTTGAATCGATTGCATAATCGATTTAAGGTGTTTTGTTCTAACAACGAGATCAAAACAATCGATTACGCAGTCGATTCATTAAGTCACATAATCGATTCATTAATACACATAATCGATTTGGCCACATACTGAGTGTTCCCTGTAACTCAAATTTTTGTGTCAATCGATTTGCCAATCGATTTGGTTTAAAAACAGGGATTTAGCTTATTTCAAGTAAATCAATGTGCCAATCGATTAAGTGTTATGTTTCTGAAAAGAGTGATTTTACCAGTTTGTTCATGTCAATCGATTGCCTAATCGATTGATACCAAACTTGTTTCAATTGAATTTTTCACAATGGATTGTCCAATCGATTGTGTTTGTCACAGACCATGTTCCTTATGAAATCTTATTTATGCAATCGATGTGTCAATCGATTAGCTTATTAAATGGCTTGGCCTTGTGACTTGCACAATCGATTTGTCAATCGATTTATCCAATCAGCTTTAGTCTTTGTGATTTGAACAATCGATGTGCCAAACGATTAGTGTGCTAAAAGGCTTGCCTCTGACTTGCACAATTTTTATCAATGATTGTGCCAGTCGATTTCCTAATCGATTGTTTAATCACAGACTACACACTTTCATACAACCCTTTTTCAGAATCGATTTGCTCAGTAGATTTTCCAACTTTTGTTGATTCCTTGAGTTCCAAGCGATTGTCTCAAGTATGTAGGGTTGAATTGTTGTTCCTGAAAACTTACTCAGTTAAAATGTTAGATTTATCACATGATGTATGAACATTGTATGTTTGTTAATTATGTCAAAATTAGGATTAAGGGGACTTAAGTCAAACACATATTTATATGACAACTCTATTTTGTTATATATTGTTATTATATTTGTTTTATAGTTTTAGTTCATAACGAAGATGATAATAACATATATTAAAATAGAGTTGTCAAATAAATATGTAATTATTTGTTTATTTAACAACTCGATTTTTTTCTATGTTATTATTATCACCGTTTTATAGTTCTACGTTGTAACTAAGATAATAATAAGATATAATAAAATAGAGTTGTCAAACAAATAAGTTTTAACGAAGTAAATAATAACATATAACAAAATAGAGTTGTCAAATAATGTAATAATTACATTTTTATTTGACAACTGAATTTTTTTTATATGTTTTTATTATTTTCGTTTTGTTATTTTACTAAATAACGAAAATAATAATAACATATAACAAAATCGAGTTGTAAATTAAATACAAAACGAAGAAAGTAATAGTATATAATAAAATAGTGTTGCAAATAAATATTTAAGTATTACATTATTTGACAACTCTATTTTATTTAATTTTATTATTATCTTTGTTTTATGGTTTATTTCATAACAAAGATAATAATAATATATAATAAAATAGAGTTGTCAAATAAAATAATAATAATTACTTATTTATTTTACAACTCAATTTTGTTATATGTTATTATTATCTTCGTTATGAAGTAAAATTATTAAACAAAGAAAATAATGACATATAATAAAATAGAGTTCTCAAATAAATATGTAACTATTAATTTATTTGATAATTCTATTTTATCATATGTTATTATTATCTTTCTTTTTAAAGTTTGACTGCATAACGAAGATAGTAATAACATATAATAATATAGAGTTGTCAAATAAATATGTAATTATTACTTTATTTAACAACTCTATTTTATTATATGTTACTATTGTTTTGGTTATCAAGTACAATTATACAACAAAAATAATAATAACAAAAAATAAAATAGAGTTGTCAAATAAAGTAATAAATACATATTTATTTGATAACTCTATGTAAAACAATAAAACGAAGATAATAATAACATATAATAAAATAGTGTTGTCAATAAAGTAATAATTACTTATTTATTAGACAACTCTATTTTATTAAATATTATTGGTTTCTTCATTTTGTAGTTGTACTCAATAACGAAGATAATAATAACTTATAACAAAATTGAGTTGTCAAATAAATTAATTATTTTGTATTTATTTGACAACTCAATTTTGTTATATTTTATTATTATCTTTGTTATTAAGTATAATTACGAAACAAAGATAACAATAACATATAATAAAATAGTGTTGTCAAGTAAAGTAAAAAATACATATTTATTAGACAACTCTATTTTATTAAATAATATTATTAATTTCATTTTGTAATTGTAAATAATAATGAAGATAATAATAACATATAATAAAATAGAGTTGTCAAATAAATTAATAATTACATATTTTATTTGACAACTCAATTGTGTTATATGTTATTACAATTTTCGTTATTAAGTACAACTATAAAACGAAGATAATAATAACATTTAATAAAATAGAGTTTTATTTTGTTATAAGTTATTATTATCTTCGTTGTTGAGTACAACTACAAAATGAAGATAATAATAACATTTAATAAATATTATCTTCATTTTGTAGTTGTACTTAATAATGAAGAAAATAATAATAACGTATAATAAAATAGAGTTGTCAAATAATTAATTATTTCATATTTATTTGACAACTAAATTTTGTTATATTTTATTATTATCTTTATTATTAAGTATAACTACAAAACAAAGATAATAATAACATATAATAAAATAGATTTGTCAAATAAATTAATTTTGATATATTTATTTGACAACTCAATTTTGTTATATGTTATTATTATCTTTTTTATTAAGTACAACTACAAAATGAAGATAATAATAACATTTAATAAAACGAAGATAATAATAACATATAATAAAATATTGTTTTCAAATAAAGTAATAATTACTTATTTATTAGACAACTCTATTTTATTAAATATTATTATTTTCTTCATTTGTAGTTGTACTCAATAACGAAGATAATAGTAACTTATAACACAATAGAGTTGTCAAATAAATTAATTATTTTATTTTATTTGACAACTAAATTTGTTATATTTTATTATTATCTTTATTATTAAGTATAACTACAAAACAAAGATAATAATAACATATAATAAAATAGATTTGTCAAATAAATTAATTTTGATATATTTATTTGACAACTCAATTTTGTTATATGTTATTATTATCTTTTTATATTAAGTACAACTACAAAATGAAGATAATAATAACATTTAATAGTACGAAGATAATAATAACATATAATAAAATAGTGTTTTCAAATAAAGTAATAATTACTTATTTATTAGACAACTCTATTTTATTAAATATTATTATTTTCTTCATTTTGTAGTTGTACTACATGACGAAGATAATAATAACATATAATAAAATAAAGTTGTCAAATAAAGTATTAATTACATATTTATTTGATAAACTCAATTTGATTATATGTTATTATTATCTTCCTTATGTAGTAAAACAATAAAACATAGATAATAATAACATATAATAAAATAGTGTTCTCAGATAAAGTAATAATTACTTATTTATTAGACAAGTCTATTTTATTAAATATTATTATTATCTTCATTTTGTAGTTGTACTTAATAATGAAGATAATAATAATAACATATAATAAAATAGATTTGTCAAATAAATTAATTTTTATATATTTATTTGACAACTTAATTTTGTTATATGTTATTATTATCTTTGTTATTAAGTACAACTACAAAATGAAATAATAACATTTAATAAAGAAGATTGGAATAACATATGTTATTATTATAATCAATTTGTAGTAATAGTTTGCAACGAAGATAACCCTATATACTATAACCCGAACCTTAAACCTTAAACCATAAACCTTAAACACTAAACCTAAAATCCTGAAACTTAAACTCTAAACCTTAATTCCTAAACGTGATTTCTTAAATCCTAAACACCCTAATACACTAAACCTTAGTAAAATAAAGATGTAATTATTACTTTATTTGACATCTCTATTTTTTTTATATGTTATTTTATATATTTGTTATAAAGTAAAAGTATAAAACGAAGATAATAATAACATAAATTAAATTAGAGTTATCAAATTAAGTAAAAATAACATATTTATTTGACAACTCTATTTTATTATATGTTACGGATTTTAGTCCATTTTTGTCGGGTGGTACGAAAATCGCCCAAAAAGTCCAGATGATAATGAGGAGCGGGAGAGACTTTTAGCATGCTTCTCCTAAATTTATAATTGTGTTTCGGGTTAGATTTCAAACACTAGCCATTGTCTGGTCAGAAAATACAAATTTTAGTCCATTTTTGTCAGGTGGTACGAAAATCGCCCGAAAACTCCAGATGGAATCGAGGACCAAAAGACCCTTATAGCATTTTTCTCCTAAATTTGTAACTATGTGTCGAGCTCGGCGTCATATTTCAAACACTAGCCGTCGTTTGAACCAAAAATACGAATTTCAGTCCATTTTTGTTGTGAAATACGAAAATCGTCTGAGAAATCCAAATGAGATCGAGGACTTAAAGACTCTTTTATTATTCTACTCCAAAATTAATAATTGTGTTTTTGATTCTGCGTCAGATTTCAAAGACTAGCCATGTTCTGGTCCAAAATTAGAGCTTTTTGTCCATTTTTGTCGAGCGGTACGATAATCGCCCAAGAAGTCCAAATGAAGTCGAGGTTCGGAATTTTCTTATAGAATTCTTCTCCTACAATTAAGATCGTGTTTCGGGTTCCGTGTTAGATTTCAAACACTAGCCATCGTATGGTCCGAAAATACAGTTTTCGCTACATTTTGGTTGTTTGGTACGATTTTCAAACCCTAGCAATCAGATTTCAAACCCTAGCAATCAGACATTCAAACCCTAAAGACACTTTTATTAAATAATATTTATTTGTTATTATTATTTTCGTTATTTAGTACAACTACAAAACGAAGATAATAATAACATATAATAAAACGGAGTTGTCAAATAAATATGTAATTATTACTTTATTTGATAACTCTATTTTATTATATGTTATTATTATCTTTCTAATGCAGTCAAACTTTAAAATGAAGATAATAATAACATATAATAAAAAATAATTATCAAATAAATTAATAATTTCATATTTATTTGACAACTCTGTTTTATTATACGTTATTATTATCTTCGTTTTGTAGTTGTACTAAATAATGAAAATAATAATAACATATAACAAAATTGAGTTGTAAAATTAATATGTAATTATTACTTTATTTGACAACCCTATTTTATTATATGTTATTATTATCTTCTTTATGTAGTAAAACTATAAAATGAATATAATAATATTTAATAAAATAGAGTTGTCAAATAATGTTATAATTAAATAGCATTCTTCTCCTAAATTTATAATTGTGTTTTCGGTCATACTTTGAACATTAGCCATCATTTGGTCTAAAAATACGAATTTCGTTCCATTTTTGTCGGGTGGTACAAATATTGCCTGAAAAGTCTAGATGAAATCGGGAATTTTCGTACCACCCGATTTCGGTCCATTTTTGTCTAGTGGTACGAAAGTCGCCTGAAAAGTCCCAATAAAATAAGGACTAAGAGACTCTTATAACATTCTTCTCTAAAATTTATAACTATGTTTCAGGTTCCGCGCCAGACTTCAAACACTAGTCATCGTCTGGTCCGAAAATACAGATGTTGGTCTATTTTTTTCGAGGGGTACGAAAGTCCAAATGAAATTAAGGACCGTGAGACCATTATAGCATTCTTCCCTAGAATTTATAACTTTGTTTCGGGTTCCGCACCAGATTTCAAACACTTGCCATCGTCTAGTCCGAAAATACAGATGTTGGTCCATTAACGTCGATGGGTACGAAAGTCGCCCGAAAAGTCCAAATGAAATCGAGGACCGGGAGACCATTATAGAATTCTTGTTCTAAATTTATAACTGTGTTTCGGTCCGCGTTAGATTTGAAACACTAGCCATCGTTTTGTTCGAAAATACGGATTTCGATCCGTTTTAGTCGGGTGGTACAAAAATCACCCAAAAACTCCAGATTAAATCGAGGACCGGGAGACCATTATTGCATTCTTCTCCAAAATTTATAACTATGTTTCGGGTTACGCGCCAGATTTCAAACACTAGCCATCGTGTGGTCTGAAAATACGATTTTCAGTGTATTTTTATCGGGTGGTACCAAAATTTCCCGAAAAGACCAGATGATACAAGGACCAGGAGACCCTTATAGCATTCTTCTCCTACATTTATAACTCTATTTCGAGTTCTGCGTCAGATTTCAAACACTAACCATCGTTTGGTCTAAAACTATGAACTTTGGTCTATTTTTGTTTGGTGGTACGAAAATCGCCTGAAAAGTCCAGATGAAATCGAGGACATGAAGACTCTTATAGCATTCTTCTCCAAAATTTATAAATGTGTCTCGGGTTCCGCGCCAGATTTCAAACACTAGCCATCGCCTGGTATGAAAATATTGATTTTTGTCCTTTTTTGTCGAGGGGTACGAAAATCGCCCGAAAAGTCCATATGAAATCGAGGACTAGAAGACTCTTATTATAGCATTCTTCTCCTGAATTTATAACTGTGTTTCAGATTCCGCGTCTGATGTCAAACATTGGCCATCATCTGGTCCGAAAATACAGAATTTGGTCCATTATCATTGATGGGTACGAAAATCGCCTGAAAAGTCCAAATGAAATCGGGGACCAAATGGCCCTTATAGAATTCTTCTTCTAAATTTATAATTGTTAATCGGTCCATTTAAGTCGGGTGGTACGAAAATAACCCAAAAAGTCCATATGAAATCGAGGTCCGGGAGACCATTATAGCATTCTTCTTCAAAATTTATAATTGTGTTCCGGGTTTCGCGTCAGATGTCAAACATTAGCCATCGTCTGGTCCGAAAATACGATTTTCGGTCTATTTTTGTCGTGTGGTGCAAAAATTGCCCGAAAAGACCAGATGAAATCGAGGACCAGAAAACCCTTATAGCATTCTTCTCCAAAATTTATTATTGTGTTTCGGGTTCCGCATCAGAATTCAAACACTACCCATCGGTCGATTTTTGTCTGGTGATACAAAAATTGCCTGAAAAATCTAGGTGAAATCGAGGACCAGGAGACCCTTATAGCATTCTTCTCCTAAATTTATAACTGTATTTCGGGTTCTTTGCTTATATTTCAAACACTAACCATCATTTGGTTTGAAACTACGGACTATGGTCCATTTTTGTTGGGTGGTACAAAATTTGCCCAAAAAGTCCAGATTAAATCGAGTATCGGGAGACTGAGAGTCCCTTATATCATTTTTCTTCTAATTTATAATTTTCTCTCGGGTTCCGCGACAGATTTCATACACTAGCCATCGTCTTGTTTGAAAATACGGATTTTGGTCCATTCAAGTCGGGTGGTACGAAAATAGCTCGAAAAGTCCCGATGAAATCGAGGACCAAGAGACCCTTATACCATTCTTTTCTAAAATTTATAACTATGTTTCTGGTTCCGCGACAGATTTCAGCCACTAGCCATTGTCTGGTCGAAAATACAGATGTTGGTCTATTTTTGTCGAGGGGTACGAAAATCGCCCGAAAAGACCAAATGAAATCGAGGACCGCGAGACCATTATAGCATTCTTCCCCAAAATTTATAACTTTGTTTCGGGTTCCTCGCCAGATTTCAAACACTAGCCATCGTCTTGTAAGAAAATAGCCCAAAAAGTCTACATGAAATCAAGGACCATGAGACTCTTATAGCATTATTCTCCTAAATTTATAAATGTGATTCAGTTTCCGCTTAAGAATTCAAACATTATCCATTGCTTGTTCGAAAATACGAATTTCGGTCCATTTTTGTCATGTGTACGAGAGACCCTTATAACATTCTTCTCCAAAATTTATAATTGTGTTTCGGGTTGCGTGTCAGATTCCAAAGACAAACCATCGTTCTGTTTGAAACTACAGATTTTGGTCCATTTTAGTCGGGTGGTACGAAAATCGTCCATAAAATCCAGATGAAATCGAGGACCTGAAGACCCTTATAGCATTCTTCTCCAAAATTTATAATTGTGTTCAGGTTACGCGTCAGATTTCAAACACTAACCATAATCTTGTTCGAAGATACAAATTTAGGTCTATTTTAGTAAAGTGGTATGAAAATCGCCCAAAAATTCCAGATGAAATCGAGGACCGGGAGACCCTTATAGCATTCTTCTCCATAATTTATAACTGTGTTTCGGGTTTCGGGCCAGATTTCAAACACTAACTATCGTTTTGTTCGAAAATACGAATTTCGGTCCATTTTATTTAGGAGGTACGAAAATCGAACGAAAAGTCTAGATGAAATCGAGGACTGGGAGACCCTTATATCATTCTTCTCCAAAATTTATAACTGTGTTTCGGGTTCCACATCAAAATTTAAACACTAGCCATCGTCTGGTCCGAAAATACTAATTTTGGCATAATTTTGTCGATGGGTAAGAAAATCGACCGAAAAGTCTAGACCAAATCGAGGACCAGGAGAAATTTAAAGCACTATTCTCCTAATACCACTAGTTTTGATACAAAAGTCCTGATAGTATCTTCACAACGTCAGATTTCAAACACTAACCATCGTCTTGTTCGAAAATACAGATTTCTTTCAAGTTTTGTCTGGTGGTACGAAAATCACCCGAAAAGTCCAGATGAAATCAAGACCGGGAATCCATTATAACATTCTTCTCCTAAATTTATAACAATATTTCAAGTTTCGCGTCAAATTTCAAACACTAGCCCTCTTCTGCTCTTAAAATACAGATTACGGTCCATTTTTGTTAGGTGTTACGAAAATCGATCCAAAAGTACAAATGAAATTGAGGACCGGGAAACCCTTATAGCATTCTTCTTCTTAATATATAATCGTGTTTCGGGTTCCGTGTTAGATTTCAAATACTAGCCATCGTCTAGTCGGAAATACATATTTTTGTCAATTTTTGTTGAGGGGTATGAAACTCGCCCGAAAAGCCTATATGAAATCGAGGACCAGGAGACTCTTATAACATTCTTCACCAAAATTTATAACTTTGTTTCGGGTTCCGCGTTAGATTTTAAACACTATCCATTGTCTTGTTCGAAGATATGGATTTCGGTCCATTTTTGTCGTATGGTACAAAAATCGCCCAAAAAGTCTAGATGAAATCGAGGACCTGGAGACCCTTATAACATTATTCTCCTATATATATAACAGTGTTTCAGGTACCGTGCAGATTTCAAACATTAGCCATCGTCTGATTAGAAAATATAAATATTGGTCCATTTTTGTCGAGGGGTACGAAAATCGCCCGAAAAGTCATGATGAAATCGAGGACTGAGAGATCCTTATAGCATTCTTCATCTAAATTTATAAATGTGTTAAGGGTTCCACGTCAGCTTTCAAGCACTATTCATATTCTTGTTCGAAAATACGTATATCGGTCCATTTTAGTTGGGTGGCATGAAATCGAGGACCGGGAGACCATTATAGCATTCTTCTCCAAAATTTATAACTTTGTTTTGGTTTATGCGTCAAATTTGGAACACTAGCCCTCGTTTGGTCTAAAAATACAGATTTTAGTCCATTTTTGTCGGGTTGTACAAAAATCGTCCTAAAAGTCCATATGAAATCGATGACCGAGAGACCCTTATAGTATTCTTCTCCTAAATATATAACAGTGTTTCGAGTTCAAAAATACGGATTTTGGTCAATTTTTGTTGTTTGGTACAAAAATCGCCCGAAAAGTCCAAATAAAATCGAGGATTGAGCGAGCCTTATATCATTCTTATCATTAATATATAACAGTGTTTTGGGTTTCGCATTAGATTTCAAACACTTGCAACCGTCAGGTCCAAAAATACAAATTTTGGTCAATTTTTGGCGAGGATTATGAAAATCCCCCAAATAGAATTTTTGACCTGGAGACCCTTATAGAATTACTCTTCTAAATTTATAATTGTGTTTCGGTTTCCGCGTCAGATTTCAAACACTAGCCATCATCTTGTTCGAAAATACGAATTTCGGTCCATTTTAGTCGGGTGGTACGGAAGCGCCTGAAATGTCCAAATGAAATCGAGGACCATGAGTCTCTTATAGCATTCTTCTCCTAAATTTATAACTGTGTTTCGGGTTCCGCGTCAGATTTCAAACACTAACCATCGTCTTGTTCGAAAATACAGATTTCTTTCAATTTTTGTCTGGTGGTATGAAAATCTCCCGAAAAGTCCAGATGAAATCGAGACCGGGAATCAATTATAGAATTCTTCTCTTAAATTTATAACAGTATTTCAAGTTCCGCCTCAAATTTCATACACTAACCTTCTTTTGGTCCGAAAATACAGATTTCGGTCCATTTTTGTTAGGTGTTATGAAAATCGATCCAAAAGTACAAATGAAATCGAGGACCCGGAAACCCTTATAGTATTCTTCTCCTTAATATACGTGTTTCGGGTTCCGTGTTAGATTTCAAACACTAGCCATCCTTTAGTCCGGAAATGCATATTTTTGTCAATTTTTGTTGAGGGGTACGAAACTCGCCCGAAAATTCCATATGAAATCGAGGACCGAGATACCCTTATAACATTCTTCTTCTAAATTTATAACCGTGTTTCGGGTTCCGTGGAAGATTTCAAACACTAGCCATCGTCTTGTTCGAAAATATGGATTTCAGTCCCATTTATTCGAGTAGTTCGAAAATTGCCGGAAATGTCCAGATGAAATCGAGGACCAAGAGACTCTTATAGCATTAGATTTTAAACACTATCCGTCGTCTTGTTCGAAGATATGGATTTCGGTCCATTTTTGTCGTGTGGTACGAAAATCTCCAGAAAAGTCTAGATGAAATCGAAGACCTGGAGACCCTTATAGCATTCTTCGTCTAAATTTATAAATGTGTTTCGGGTTCCACGTCAGATTTCAAACGCTATTCATCATCTTGTTCGAAAATACGTATATCGGTCCATTTTAGTTGGGTGGCACGAAAATTGCCCGAAAAGTCCAAATGAAATCGAGGACTAGAATACCCTTATAGCATTCTTCTCCAAAGTTTATAACTGTGTTTTGGGTTCAAGATCAAATTTGGAACACTAGCCCTCATCTGGTCTGAAAATACAGATTTTAGTCCATTTTTGTCGGGTGGTACAAAAATCGCTCGAAAAGTTCAAATGATATCGAGGATAGAGAGACCCTTACAACATTCTTCTCCTAAATATATAACAGTGTTTCGGGTTTTAAAATACGAATTTCGGTCAAGTTTTGTCGTGTGGTACGAAAATTGCCCGAAAAGTCCAGATGAAATCGAGGATTGAGCGAGCCTTATATCATTCTTCTCATTAATATATAACAGTATTTTGGGTTCCGCGTTTGATTTCAAACACTAGCGATCTATTGGTCCAAAAATACAGATTTTGGTCAATTTTTTTCGAGGAGTAATAAAATCCCCCAAAAAGTCCATATGAAATCAAGGATCGAGAGACCCTTATGGAATTCTTCTTCTAAATTTATATCTATGTTTCGGTTTTCGCGTCAGATTTCAAATACTAGCCATCGTCTTGTTCGAAAATACGGATTTCGGTCCATTGTAATCGGGTGGTACGAAATCGCCTGAAATGTCCAAATGAAATCGAGGACCATAAGTCTCTTATAGCATTCTTCTCCTAAATATATAATTGTGTTTCGGGTTCCGTGTCAGATTTCAAATACTATCCATCGTTTTGTTCGAAAATACGGATTTCGTCCATTTTTGTTGGGTGGTACGAAAATCACCCCAAAAGTCCAGATGAAATCAAGGACCGAGAGTCCCTCATAGCATTCTTCTTCTAAATTTATAATTGTGATTCGAGTTCTGTATCAGATTTCAAATACTAGCCATCATCTTGTTCGAAAATACGGATATCGGTTCATTTTAGTTAAGTGGTATGAAAATCTCCCGAAATGTCCAGATGTAATCGAGGACTAGGAGACTCTTATAGCATTCTTATCCTAAATTTACAACTATGTTTCGGGTTCCGCGTCACATTTCTAATACAACCCATCATTTGTTCTGAAAATACAGATTTCCGTCAATTTTTGTCGGGTGGTAGGAAAATCGCTCGAAAATTCCAAATGAAATCGAGCACCAGGAACCCTTATTGCATTCTTCTCCTAAATTTATAATAGTATTTCGGGTGTCGCGTCAGATTTAAAAACTAACCATTGTCTGGTTCGATAAAATGGATGTCGGTCCATTTTTGTCGGGTGGTACAAAAATCGCCTGAAAATTCTATATGAAATCGAGGACCGAGAGACCCTGTTAACATTTTTCTCCTAAATATATAATAGTGTTTCAGGTTCCGCGTCAGATTTCAAACACTAGCCATTGTCTAATTTGAAAATACATATTTTGGTCCATTTTTGTCGAGGGGTAAGAAACTCGCCCGAAAAGTTCATATGAAATCGAGGACCTATAGTCCCTTATAGGATTCTTCTTTTAATTTATAACTGTGTTTCAGTTTCCGGATCTGATTTCAAGAACAATCCATCGTCTTGTTCGAAAATACGGATTTCGGTCCATTTTTGTCAGGTGGTACAAAAATCGCCGAATAGTCGAGATGAAATCGAGGACCGGGAGACCCTTATAGAATTCTTCTCTTAAATATATAACAGTGTTTCTGGTTCCGTATCAGATTTCAAACACTAGCCATTATCTGGTCCGAAAATACAGATTTTGGTCCACTTTTGTAGAGGGATACAAAAATCTCCCGAAATTCCAGATGAAATCGAGGACCGAAAGACCCTTATAGCACTGTTCTTCTAAATTTGAAACTATGTTGCGGGTTCCGTGCAGATTTCAAACACTAGCCAATATTTTGTTCAAAAACCCAAATATCAGTCCATTTTAGTCGGGTGGTACAAAAATCTCCCGAAATGTCCAGATGAAATCGAGGAACAGGAGACTCTTATAGCATTCTTCTCCTAAATTTATAACTATGTTTCGGGTTTCGCGTCAGTTTTCAAACACTATCCATCGTCTTGTTCGAAAATACGGATTTCGGTCCATTTTTGTCGAGTGGTACGAAAATCTCCCCAAAAGTCCAGATGAAATCGAGGACCGAGAGACCCTTATTGCATTCTTCTTCTAAATTTATAATTGTGTATCGGTTTCCGTGTAGATTTTAAACAATAACCATCATCTTGTTCAAAAATACGGATATCTGTCCATTTTTGTCGGGTGGTACGTAAATCGCCCGAAATGTCCAGATGAAATTGAGGACTACGAGACTCTTATAGCATTCTTCTCCTAAATTTATAACTGTGTTTCAGGTTCCGCGTCAATTTTCATGCACTATCCATCGTCTTGTTCGAAAATACAGATTTCGGTCCATTTTGGTCGGGTGGTACTAAATCGCCCCAGAAGTCCAGATGAAATCGTGAATCGAGAGACCCTTATAACATTTTTCTTCTAAATTTATAACTGTGTTTCGGTTTCCACGTCAGATTTCAAACAATAGCCATCATCTTGTTCGAAAATACGGATTTCAGTCCATTTTTGTTGAGTGGTACAAAAATCGCACGAAAAGTCTAGATAAAATCGAGGCTTGGGCGACCTTTATATTATTCTTCTCCTTAATATATAAGTGTTTCGGGTTTCGCGTCAGATTTTAAACACTAGTTATCGTCTTGTTCGAAAATATAGAATTTGTCAATTTTTGTCAAGGGATATGAAAATCGCCTAAAAAGCCCAGATGAAATCGAGGATCGAGAGACCCTTATAGCATCCTACTTCTACATTTATAATTGTCTTTCGGTTTTCGTGTTAGATTTCAAAAACTAGCCATCGTCTTGTTCGAAATTACGAATTTTGCTTCATTTTAGTCGGGTGGTACGAAACTCACCCGAAAAGTTCAGATGAAATCGAGGACCGAGAGACCCTTATAGCATTCTTCTTCTAAATTTATAACTGTGTTTCGAGTTCCGCATCAGATTTCAAAAACTATCCATCGTCTTGTTCGAAAAAATAGATATCAATCCATTTTAGTCGGGTGGTACGATGAAATCCATGTGTAGATGAAATCGAGGACCAGTAGTCACTTTTAGCATTCTTCTCCTAAATTTCTTACTGTGTTTTGGGTTCCGCATCACATTTCTAATACAAGCCATCGTCTGGTCCGAAAATACAGATTTCAGTCCATTTTGTCAGGTTGTACGAAAATCGCCTGAAAAGTCCAAACGAAATCGAGCACCTGGAAATCCTTATTGCATTCTTCTCCTAAATTTATAACAATATTTCGGGTTTCGCGTCAGATTTAAAAAACTAACCATCGTCTGGTTCGAAAAAACAAATGTGTATCCATTTTTTTCGGGTGGTACGAAAATCGCCCGAAAAGTCCAGATGAAATTGAAGACCGAGAGACCCTTTTAACATTCTTCTCCTAAATATATAACAGTGTTTCAGGTTTCGCGTCAGATTTCAAACACTAGCCATTGTCTGGTTTGAAAATACAGATTTTGGTCCATTTTTGTCGAGAAGTACGAAACTCGCCTAAGTAAAATGGATCGAAATTGGTATTTTGGAACCACCTCAATAAAATTGATAGAAATCTGAAGCAGAACCCGAAACACAGTTACAAATTTAAAAGGAGAATGCTAGAAGGGTATGTCGGTCCTCGATTTCATCTGGACTTTTTGGGCGATTTTCGTATCCCTCTACAAAAATGGACCAAAGTATGTATTTTCATACCAGACGGTGGCTAGTGTTTGAAATATGATGCGGAACCCAAAAAACTGTTATATATTTAGGAGAAGAATTCTATAAGGGTTTCCTGGTCCTCGATTTCATCTCGACTATTAGTGCGATTTTCGTACCACCCGACGAAAATGGACCAAAATCTATATTTCTGGACCACACGATGGCTAGTTTTTTAAATATGATGCGGAACCCAAAACACTGTTATATATTTAGGAGAAGAATGCTTTAAGGTTATCTAGGTCCTCGATTTCATCTAGACTTTTCAGGCGATTTTCGTACCACTCGACAAAAAGGACCGAAATCTGTATTTTCGAACCAAACGACGGCTAGTGTTCGAAATTTGACGCGGAACCCAAAACACAGTTATAAACTTTGGAGAAGAATGCTATAACGTTTCCCCGATCCTCGATTTCATCTGGACTTTTCAGGCAATATTCGTACCACCAGACTAAAATGGACTGAAATCCGTATTTTCGAACACGACGATGGCAAGTTTTTGAATTCTGACGCGGAACCCGAAACACAATTAAAAATTTAGGAGAAAATGCTATAAGAGTCTTCTGGTCCTCGATTTCATCAGGACATTTTGGGAAATTTTCTTGCCACTTGACTAAAATGGACCGATATACGTATTTTCAAACAAGATGATGAATAGTGTTTGAAATCTGATGTGGAACGTGACACACATTTATAAATTTAGAAGAATGATATAAATGGTCTCTCGGTCCTCGATTTTCATCTAGACTTTCAGGCGATTTCGTACCCCTCGACATAAATGGACCAATATCTGTATTTTCTGACCAGACAATGGCTAATGTTTGAAATCTGAGACGAAACCTAAAACACTATTATATATTTAGGAAAAGGATGCTATAAGGTTCTCCCTGTCCTCAATTTCATCAGGACTTTTCGGGCGATTTTCGTGCCACAAGACAAAAATGGACCGAAATTCGTATTTTCGAACAAGACGATGGATAGTGTTTAAAATCTAACACATAACCCAAAACACAGTTATAAATTTAGGAGAAGAATTCTATAAGAGTCTCCTGGTCCTCGATTTCACCTAGAATTTTCAAGCGATTTTCTTTCCCCTCAACAAAAAGGACCAAAATCTATATATTCGGACCAGACGATGGCAAGTGTTTGAAATCTGGCGTAGAACCTAAAAACCAGTAATAAATTTTGGAGAAGAATTCTATCAGGGTCTCCCGGTCCTCGATTTCATCTAGACTTTTCGGGTGTTTTACGTATCACCAGACAAAAAATGGACCGGAATCTGTATTTTCGAACAAGATAATTGCTAGTGTTTGAAATCTAAGGCAGAACCCGAAACTCAGTTATAAACTTAGGAGAAGAATGCTATAAGGGTCTCCTGGTCCTCGATTTCATTTGGTCTTTTGGGGCGATTTTTGTACCACCCAAAAAAATGGACTGAAATTCGTCTTTTCGGACTAGACGATGGCTATTGTTTGAAATCTAGCGCAAAACCTAAACACATTTATAATTTTGGAAAAGAATGCTATTAGGGTCTCTCGGTCCTCGATTTCATCTGGTCTTTTCGGGCTATTTTCGTACCCCTCGACAAAAATGGACAAAAGTTTGTATTTTTGAACCAGACTATGGCTAGTAGTTGAAATCTAGTGCGGAACTCCGAACACAGTTATAAATTTTGGAGAAGAATGCTACAAGGGTCTCCCGGTCCTCGATTTCATCTGGACTTTTCGGGGGATTTTCATCCGATCCAACTAAATTGGATCGAAATCCATATTTTCTAAAACGATTATGGCTAGTGTTTGAAATCTGACGTGGAACCCGAAACACAGTTATAAATTTTGGAGAAGAATGATATAAGGGTCTCCCGGTCCTCGATTTCATCTGGACTTTTCAGGCGATTTTTGTACCACACGATTAAAATGGACCGAAATCCGTATTTTCGAACAAGAAGATTGTTAGTGTTTGAAATCTGACGCAGAACCCGAAACACAGTTATAAATTTAGAAGAATAATGCTATAAGGGTTTCCCGGTCCTCAATTTCATCTGGACCTTTTGGGCAATTTTCATACCACTAGACTAAAATTGATTGAAATCTGTATTTTCGGACTAGACGATGGCTAGTGTTTGAAATTTGACACAGAACCCATAATATAGTCATAAATTTAGAAGAAGAATGCTATAAGGGTCTCTCGGTCGTCGATTTCATCTGGACTTTTCGGGCGATTTTCGTACACCTTGACAAAAATGGACCAAATTTTTTATTTTCGGACCAAACGATGGCTAGTGTTTGAAATCTAACTCGGAATCCGAAACAGAGTTATAAATTCAGGAGAAGAATGCTATAAGGGTGTCTTGGTCCTCGACGATGGCAAGTGTTTTAAATCAGAGGCGGAACCCAAATGCTATATGGGTGTCTTGGTCCTCGACGATGGTATAAAGGTGTCCTACCCCTCGACAAAAAAGGACCGAAATCTATCTTTTCGGACCAGACAATGGCTAGTGTTTGAAATATGATCAAGGCAATCAAGGCCTCCCGGTCCTTGGTTTCATCTGGACGTTTCGGGTGATTTTCGTACCACCAAACGAAAAATGGACCGAAATCTGTATTTTCGAACAAGATAATTGCTAGTGTTTGAAATCTGACACGGATCCCGAAACTCAGTCGTAAATTTAGGAGAAGAATGCTATAATGGTCACCTGGTCCTTGATTTCATCTAGTCTTTTCGGGCGATTTTCGTACCACACGACAAAAATGGACCGAAATTCATATTTTCGAACTTCACGATGTCTAGTGTTTGAAATTTCACATGGAATCCGAGATACAATTATAAATTTAGAAGAAAAATTCTATAAGGGTATCTCGGTCGTCGATTTCATTTGGACTTTTGAGGCAATTTTCGTACCCCTCGATAAAAATGGACCAAGCACTATATTTCGGACCAAACGATGGCTGGTGTTTGAAATCTGACCCGGAATCTAAAACATTGTTATATATTTAGGAGAAGAATGCTATAAGGGTCTCCTGGTCCTCGATTTCATCTGGTATTTTCGGGTGATTTTCGTACCACCCGATAAAAATGGACCGAAATTCGTATTTTTGAACAAAACAATGGCTAGTGTTTGAAATCCGACACGGAACTCGGAACAAACGATGGCAAGTGTTTGAAATCTGGTGCTGAACCTAAAAACCAATAATTAATTTTGGAGAAGAATGGTATAATGGTCTCACAGTCCTCGATTTCATTTGGATTTTTCGGGCGACTTTTGTACCCCTCGACAAAAATGGACCAACATCTGTATTTTCGTACCAGACGATGACTAGTGTTTGAAATCTGGCACGGAACCTGAAACATAGTTATAAATTTTATAGAAGAATGTTGTAAGAGTCTCTCATTCCTGGATTTAATCGGGACTATTTAGGCGATTTTCGTGCCACTTGACAAAAATGGACCGAAATCTATATTTTCGAACAAGACAATTGCTAGTGTTTGAAATCGGAGTCGGAACCCAAACTAAGTTATAAATTTAGGAGAAGAATTCTATAAGGGTTTCTTGGTCCTCGATTTCATTTGGTCTTTTAGGGAGATTTTTGTACCTCCTGACAAAAATGGACCAAAATTCATATTTTCAGACCAGGTGTGAAATCTAGCGCGAAACATGAAATACAGTTATAAATATTTTAGAAGAATGATATAAGGGTCTCCCGGTCCTAGATTTTCGTACCACCCCACTAAAATGGACTGGAATTCGTATTTTCGAACAAAACGATGGCTAGTGTTTGAAATTTGACACGGAACCAGAAACACAGTTATAAATTTAGAAGAAGAATGCTATAAGGGTCTCTCAGTCCTAGATTTCATCTACACTTTTCAAGCGATTTCGGTACCACCCAACTAAAATGGACCGAAATTCGTATTTTCGAACAAAACGATGGTTAGTGTTTGAAATCTGGCGTGAAACCCAAAACACAATTATAAATTTTGGAGAAGAATGCTATAAGGGTCTCCCGGTCTTCGATTTCATCTGGACGTTTAGGGTGATTTTCATAACACCTAACTAAAATGGACCGAAATTCGTATTTTCGAACAAGACTACGACTAGTGTTTGAAATCTGACGCGGAACTTGAAACACAATTATAAATTTAGAAGACGAATACTATAAGGGTCTCCCGGTCATCGATATCATATGGACTTTTTGGGCGATTTTTGTACCACCCAACAAAAATGGACCGAAATTCGTATTTTCGAACCAGGGTCTCTCGGTCTTCGATTTCATCTGGACATTTAGGGCGATTTTCATACCACCTAACTAAAATGGACCGAAATTGATATTTTCGAACAAGACTACGACTAGTGTTTGAAATCTGACGCGGAACCTGAAATACAATTATAAATTTAGAAGACGAATGCTATAAGGGTCTCCCGGTCATCAATTTCATATGGACTTTTTGGGCGATTTTCGTACCACCCAACAAAAATGGACCGAAATTCGTATTTTCGAACCAGGCGATGACTAGTGTTTAAAATCAGGGACGGAGCCCGAAAAACAGTTATAAATTTTGGAGAAGAATGTTATAAGGGTCTCCTGGTTAGTATTTGAAATCTGTCGCGGAATCTGAAACAATTATAAATTTTGGAGAGGAATGCTATAAAGGTCTTCCGGTCCTCGATTTCATCTGGACTTTTTGGACGATTTTCGTACCACCCTACTAAAATGAACCAAAATCTGTATTTTCGAACAAAATGATGGTTAGTGTTTGAAATCTGACACGGAACTCAGAACACAATCATAAATTTTGGAGAAGAATGCTGTAAGGGTCTCCCGGTCCTCGATTTCATCTAGACTTTGCAGGCTATTTTCTTACCCTTCGACAAAAAAGGACCGAAACCTATATTTTTGGACCAGACGATGGCAAGTGTTAGAAATTTGGCAAGGAACCTAAAAACAAGTAATTAATTCTAGAGAAGTAAGCTATAATGGTCTCACGGTCCTCGATTTCATTTGGACTTTACGGGAGACTTTCGTACCCCTCAACAAAAATGGACCAACATCTGTATTTTCGGACCAGACGATGCCTAGTGTTTGAACTCTGGCGCGGAACCTAAAACATGGTTATAAATTTTAAAGAAAAATGCTATAAGAGTCTCTCAGTCCTCGATTTAATCGGGACTTTTCAGGCGTTTTTCGTACCACTTGACAAAAATGGACCGAAATAAGGTGGTACAAAAATCCCCGATATCATCTAGACTTTTCAAGCAATTTTTGTACCACCCGACAAAAATGGAACGAAATTCGTATTTTTAGACCAAATGATGGCGAATGTTCAAAATATGACCTGAAACACAATTATAAACACTAGCCATCATCTTGTTCGAAAATACTAGCCGTCATCTTGTTCGAAAATACATATGTCAGTCCATTTTTGTTGTGTAATACGAAAATTGCCCTAAAAGTCTAGATGAAATCGAGGACCGAGAGACCCTTACAGCATTCTTCTCTTAAATATATAAAAGGAATTTTGCGTCAGATTTCAAACACTAGTAATCGTCTAGTCCGAAAATACATATTTTGGTTAATTTTTGTCCATCGTTATGAAAATCGATGACCGAGAGACATTTATAGCATTCTTCTTCTAAATTTATGACTATATTTCGGTCTCCGCATCAGATTTCAAACACTAGCCATCGTCTTGTTCGAAAAAAACGAATTTCAGTCCATTTTAGTCGGGTGGTACGAAAATCGCCTAAAATGTCTAGATGAAATCGAGGACTAGGAGTCTCTTATAGCATTCTTCTCCTAAATTTATAATTGTGTTTCGGGTTCCTAGGTAGATTTCAAACACTTTCCATCGTCTTATTCGAAAATACTAATTTCAGTCCATTTTTGTCGGGTGGTACTAACATTGCCCAAATAGTCCAAATGAAATCGAGGACAGGGAGACCCATACAGAATTCCTCTCCTAAATATATAATAGAGTATCAGGTTCCATATCAGATTTCAAACACTAGCCATCATTTAGTCCGAAAATACAGATTTTGGTCCGAAAAGTCATATTTTTGTAGAGGGTGGTACGAAAATCGCCCGAAAAGTCTAGATGAAATCGAGAACAGAATGACCCTTTTAAAATTCTTCTCCTAAATATGTAACAGTGTTTCAGGTTCCGCATGAGATTTCAAACACTATCCATCGTCTGATTTGAAAATACAGATTTCGGTCCATTTTTGTTGAGTAGTACGAAAATTGCCGAAAAGTCCAGATGAAATCGAGGACCGGGAGACCCTTATAGCATTTTTCTCCTAAATATATAACAGTGGTTTGGGTTCCTCGTCAGATTTCAAACACTAGCCATCATCTAGTCAAAAATATGGATTTAGATCCATTTTAGTCAAGTTGTACGAAAATAAGCCGAAATGTCCAGATAAAATCGAGCACCAGAAGACACTAATAGCATTCTTTCTCCTAAATTTATAATTGTGTTCGGGTTCCGCATCAGTTTTCAAACACTATCATTCGTCTTGTTGGAAAATACGAATTTCGGTCCATTTTTGTTGGGTGGTACGAAAATATCCCCAAAGGTCCTGATGAAATCGAGGACCGAGAGACCCTCATAGCATTCTTCTTCTAAATTTATAACTCTGTTTCGAGTTCCGCATCAGATTTCAAATACTAGCCATCATCTTGTTCGAAAATACAGATATCGGTCCATTTTAGTCGATCGGGTGGTATGAAAATCTCCATAAAATGTCCAAATGAAACCAAGGCCCTAGAGACTCTTATATCATTCTTCTCCTTAATTTATAACTGTGTTTCGGGTTCCGCGTCACATTTTTAATACAAGCCATCGTTTGGTCTGAAAATACAGATTTTCGGTCCATTTATGTTTGCGGTACGAAAATCGCCCGAAAAAGTCCAAATGAATTCGAGGACTGGGAACCCTTAATTGCATTCTTCTCCTAAATTTTATAACTGTATTTCGGGTTCAACGTCAGATTTAAAAAATTGACCATCGTCTGGTTCAAAAAAATAAATTTCGGTCTATTTTTGTAAGAAGTACGAAAATCGCTCGAAAAGTCTAGATGAAATAAAGGACAGAGAGACCCTTTTAACATTCTTTTCCTAAATATATAACTGTGTTTCAGGTTCTGCATCAGATTTGAAACACTAGCCCTCGTTTGGTTTGAAAATATAGATTTTTGGTCCATTTTTTGTCGAGGGGTAAGAAACTTGCCCGAAAAGTATAGATGAAATCGAGCACCAGAGTCTCTTATAGCATTCTTCTTCTATATTTATAATTGTGTTTCGGTTTCCGCATCAGATTTCAGACACTACCCATCATCTTATTCGAAAATACGGATTTAAATTCATTTTAGTCCAGTGGTACAAATATCGCCCGAAATGTCCAGAAGAAATCGAGGACCAAGAAACTCATATAACATTCTTCTCCTAAATTTATAAATGTGTTTCGGGTTATGTGTCAGATTTAAAACACTATCCATCGTCTTGTTCGAAAATACGGATTTTGATCCATTTTGGTCGGGTGGTACAAAAATCAGCCGAATAGTCCAGATGAAATCGAGGACTAGGAGACCCTTATAAAATTCTTCTCGTAAATATATAACAGTGTTTCGAGTTCCACATAAGATTTTAAACACTAGCCATCTTCTAGTCAAAAATACAGATTTTGGTCCTTTTTTCGAGGTGCGAAACTCGCCCGAAATGTCTAGATGAAATCGAGGACCGAGAGTCCTTTATAGCATTCTTCATCTGAAACCGAACCCGAAACACATTTATAAATTTAGGAGAAGAATTCTATAAGGGATTCTTGGTCCTCGATTTCATCTGGACATTTCAGGCAATTATCGTACCACCCGACTAAAATGGAGTTTTTGAAAAAAAATGATGGCTAGTGTTTGAAATCTAACACGGAACCCGAAACACAATTACAAATTTAGAAGAAGAATGATATAAGGGTCTCTCGGTCCTCCATTTCATATCGAAACTCGTATTTTCAAATCAGACGATGCCTAGTGTTTGAAATCTGATGCAGAACCCCAAACTCAGTTATAAATTTAGGAGAAGAATGCTACAAGAATCTTCTTCTCCTCGATTTCATATGGACTTTTCGGGCAATTTTTGCACCAATCGACAAAAATGGACCAAAATCTGAATTTTCGAACCATACGATAGCTTGTGTTTGAAATCTGCCACAGAACCCAAAATACAGTTATATATTTTGGAGAAAAATGCTATAAGGGTTTCCCGGTCCTTCATTTCATTTGGACTTTTTCGGCGATTTTCATACCACCCGACAAAAATGGACCGAAATCAGTATTTCCGAAATAGACGAGGGCTAGTGTTTGAAATTTGACACGGAACCCGAAACATAGTTATAAATTTTGGAGAAGAATGAATAAGGATCTCTCGGTCCTCGATTTGATCTGGACTTTTCGTGCAATTTTCATACCACCCGACAAAAAATGAACTGAAATCAGTATTTGCGGACCAGTCGATGGCTAGTGTTTGAAATCTGACCCGAAATCAAAAACACTTTTATATATTTAGGAGAAGAATGACATAAGGGTCTCCCGGTCCTCGTTTTCATCTGGTAGTTTTGAGTGATTTTCGTACCACACAACTAAAATGGACCGAAATTCGTATTTTTGAACAAAACAATTGCTAGTGTTTGAAATTCGACACGGAACTCGGAACACAATTATAAATTTAGAAGAAGAATGTTATAAGGGTCTCTCGTTCCTCGATTTCATTTGGACTTTTCAGGCGATTTTGTTACCCCTCGACAAAAAAGACCGAAATCTATATTTTCGGACCAGACGATGGCAAGTGTTTAAAATCTAGTGCGAATCCTAAAAGGGTTTCCCGGACCAAACACGTATAAATTTAGGAGAAGAATGCTATAAGGGTCTCCCGGTCCTCGATTTCATCTTGTCTTTTTAGGCGATTATCGTATTACCCGACAAAAATTGACTGAAATTCGTATTTTCGGACAAGATGAGGGTTAGTTTTTGAAATTTGAAGCAGAACCCAAAACTTAGTTTTTGAAATCTGTATTTTCAGACCAGACGATAGCTAGTGTTTGATATCTCCCGCGGAACTCGGAACACATTTATCAATTTTGGAGTAGAATGTTATAAGGGTTTCTCGGTCCTCGATTTCATCTGGACTTTTCGGGTGATTTTCATACCACCCGACAAAAATTGATCGAAATCAGTATTTTCGGAATAGACGAGGGCTAGTGCTTGAAATTTGACACAGATACCGAAACACAATTATAAAATTTCGGAGAAGAATTCTATATGGGTTCTCTCGGTCCTCGATTTGATATGGACTTTTCAGGGGATTTTCATACTACCCGACAAAAATGGATCAAAATCCGTATTTCTGGACCAGACGAGGGCTAGTGTTTGTAATTGGACGCGGAACCTTAAATAGTTATAAATCTTGGAGAAGAATGCTATAAGGGTTTCCTGGTCCTCGTTTGCATCTGGACTTTTTGGGCGATTTTCGTACCACCCGACTAAAATGGATTGAAATTCGTATTTTCGGACCAGATGATGGCTAGTGTTTGAAATCCGACACGGAACTCGGAACACAATTATAAAATTAGGAGAAGAATGCTATAAAGGTCTCTCGATCGTCAATTTCATCTAGACTTTTCGGGCGATTTTCGTACCCCTCGACAAAAATGGACCAAAATCTATATATTCGAACCAGACGATGGCTAGTGTTTGAAATCTGGCGCGGAACCTATAAACCAGTAATAAATTTTGGAGAAGAATGCTATAAGGGTCTCCAGGTCCTCGATTTCATCTGGGCTTTTAAGGAGTTTTTCATACCAACCGACAAAAATGGACCGAAATTAGTATTTTCGAACAAGACAATTGCTAGTGTTTGAAATCGGAGGCGAAACCCAAAACTCAGTTATAAATTTAGGAGAAGAATGCTATAAGCGTATCCTAGTCCTTGATTTCACCTAGTCTTTTTGGGCCATTTTCGTATCACCCGACAAAAATGGACTGAAATTCGTATTTTTAGACTAGACAATGGCTAGTGTTTGAAATCTGGCGCGAAACTTGAAACACAGTTATAAATTTTGGAGAAGAATGCTATAAGGGTCTCTCGGTCGTCGATTTCATCTGGACTTTACAGGCGATTTTCGTACCCCTCGACAAAAATGGATTAAAATCTGTATTTTCGGACCAAACTATGCCTAGTGTTTGAAATCTAGCAGTGAACTCGAAACACAGTTATAAATTTTGGAGAAAAATGATATAAGGGTCTCTCGGTCCTAGATTTCTTCTGGACTTTTCTGGCTACTTTCATAATATCCGACTAAAATGGACCAAAATCCGTATTTTCGAACAAGACGATTGTTAGTGTTTGAAGTCTGACGCGGAACCCGAAACACTGTTATAAATTTAGAAGAAAAATGCTAAAAGGGTCCCTCGGTGCTCGATTTCATCTAGACCTTTCGGGCTATTTTCGTATTACCCGACTAAAATGGACCGATACACGTATTTTCGAAAAAGATAATGGCTAGTGATTGAAATCTGAAGTGGAACCCGAAACACATTTATAAATTTTTGAAATCTGACGCGGAACCCGAAACATAGTTTTAAATTTAGAAGAAGAATCCTATCAGAGTGTCCAAGTCCTCGATTTCATCTGAACTTTTCGGGCAATTATCTTACCCCTCGAAAAAAATGGATGGAAATCTATTATTAGGACTAGATGATGGCTAGTGTTTGAAATCTGATGCAGAATCCGAAACACTGTTATAAATTTAGGAGAAGAATGTTTTAAGGGTCTCCCGATCTTCAATTTCATCTGGACTTTTCGGGGGATTTTCGTACCACTCGACAAAAATGGACCGATTTCCATATTTTCGGAAAAGACAATGGCTAGTGTTTGAAATCTGACGCAGAACCCGAAACACAATTATAAATATAGGAGAAGAATGCTATAAGGATCTCTGGGTCCTCAATTTGTTCTAGACTTTTTGGGAATTTTCTTACCACCAGACCCAAAATGGACCGAAATCCGTATTTTCGGACCAAACGATGGTTAGTGTTTGAAATCTGACGCAAAACCCGAAACACAATTAAACTTTTTGGAGAAGAATGCTTTAAGGGTCTCCTAGTCCTCGATTCCATCTAAATTTTTCGGGAGATTTTCGTACCAATCGACAAAAATGCTATAAGGATCTCTGGGTCCTCAATTTGTTCTAGACTTTTTGGGAAATTTTCTTACCACCAGACCAAAATGGACCGAAATCCGTATTTTCGGACCAAACGATGGTTAGTGTTTGAAATCTGACGCAAAACCCGAAACACAATTAAACTTTTTGGAGAAGAATGCTTTAAGGGTCTCCTAGTCCTCGATTCCATCTAAATTTTTTCGGACGATTTTCGTACCAATCGACAAAAATGGACCAAAATTCGTATTTTCGAACAAGACGATGGCTAGTGTTTGAATTCTGACGTAGAAAAACCGACACATAGTTTTAAATTTTGGAGAAGAATGCTATAAGGGTCTCCTAGTCCTCGATTTTATCTGGACTTTTTCGATCATTTTTCGTACCACCCGACTAAATTGGACCGATATTTGTTATTTTTCGAACAATACGATGGTGAGGGTTTGAAATCTGGCACAGAACCCGAAACACAGTTATAAATTTTGGAGAAGAATGCTATAAGGGTCTCCCGGCCCTTGATTAAATCTTGACTTTTTCAGTCGATTTTTATACCACCTGACACAAAAACCTGAAACAAAGTTATAAATTTAGAAGAAGAATTTTGTAACGGTCTCTTGGTCCTCAATTTCATTTGGACTTTTTGGGCAATTTTCGTACCACCCAACAAAAATGAATCGAAATTCATATTTTCATACCAGACGATCGTTAGTTTTTAAAATTTGGCGCAGATCCCGAAAACAGTTATAAATTTTGGAGATGAATGCTATAAAGGTCTCCTGGTCCTCGATTTCATCTAGACTTTTCCAGCTATTTTCGTACCACACGAGTAAAATGGACTGAAGTTCGTATCTTCAAACAAAACGATGGTTAGTGTTTGAAATCTGGCGCGAAACTCGAAACACAATTATATATTTTGGAGAATAATACTATAAGAGACTCCTGGTCCTCGATTTCATCTGGATTTTTTGGACAATATTCGTACCACTCGATTTCATCTGGTGCAAAACCCGAAACAAAGTTATAAATTCTGGGGAAGAATGCTATAATGGTCTCTCGCTCCTCGATTTTATTTAGACTTTTCGAGCGACTTTCGTACCCCTCGACAAAAAAGGACCAACATCTGTATTTTCGGACCAGACGATGGCTAGTATTTGAAATCTGGCGCGGAACCTGAAACATGGTTATAAATTTTAGAGAATATTGCTATAAGAGTCTCTCAGTCCTCGATTTCATCTGACTTTGCAGGCGATTTTCGTACCACCCGACAAAAATGGATCGAAATCGAGTTGTACGAAAGTCCCCGATTTCATCTAGACTTTTCAGGAAATTTTTGTACCACCCGACATAAATGGAACGAAATTCGTCTTTTTAGACCAAATGATGGCTAATGTTCAAAATATGACCCGAAACACATTTATAAATTTAGGAGAAAAATGCTTTTTAATTATTAAATTATTTGACAACTCTATTTTACTAAATAATATTATTATATTCGTTTTGTAGTTTTACTACATAACGAAGATAATAATAACATATAATAAATTAGAGTTGTCAAATAAATTAATAATTACATATTAATTTTACAACTCAATTTTGTTATATGTTATTATTATTTTCGTTATTTAGTACAACTACAAAACGAAGATAATAATAACGTATAATAAAACAGAGTTGTCAAATAAATATGTATTTATTAATTTATTTGATAACTCTATTTTATTATATGTTATTATTATCTTCATTTTAAAGGTTGACTGCATAAAGAAGATAGTAATATCATTTAATAAAATAGAGTTATCAAATAAATATGTAATTATTACTTTATTTGACAACTCTAATTTATGATATGTTATTATTATCTTCGTTTTATAGTTTACTACATAACAAAGATAATAATAACATATAATAAAATAGAGTTGTCAAATAAAGTAATAATTACATATTTCTTTTACAACTCAATTTTGTTATATGATACTATTATCTTCGTCATAATTCTAACACTAGCCGTTGTTTTGTTTGAAAATACGGATTTCGGTTTATTATTTTTGAGGGGTACGAATATCACATGAAAACTCCAGATGATATCGACGACCGAGAGACACTTATAGCATTCGTCTGGTCAGAAAACACGGATGATATTCTCGTAAATTTATAACTTTGTTTCGGGTTCCACGTCAAATTTCATACACTAGCCATCGACTGGTCAGAAAATATGGATTTCAATCCATTTTTGTCTGGTAGTATGAAAATCACACAAAAATCAAAATGAAATCGAGGACCGAGAGAACCTTATAGCATTCTTCTCCTAAATTTTTAACTATGTTTTTGGGTTCCACGTCAGATTTCAAACACTAGCCATCTTCTGGTGCGAAAATACGATTTTTGGATCATTTTTGTCATTTGGTACAAAAATCGCCCAAAAGGTTTGAATGAAATTGAGGATCCAGTTACCCTAATTGGATTGTTATCCTAAATTTATAACTGTGTTTCGTGTTCCATGTCAGAATTTAAACACCAGCCATCGTCTGGTCCGAAAATATTGATTTCGGTCTGTTTGTGTCTGTTGCTTCGAAAATTTAAAACAATGTTTCAAGTTTCGCATCAAATTTCAAACACTAGCCATCGCCAGATCCAAAAATACGGATTTCAGTCCATTTTTGTTTGGTGGTACGAAAATCCCCCGAAACATCCAAATGAAATCGAGTACCGGGAGACCCTTATAGCATTATTTTCCTATATTTATAATTGTGTTTCAGGTTCCGCGTCAGATTTCAAACACTAGCCATCGTCTTGTTCCAAAATACAGATATCGGTTCGTTTTAGTCGGGTGGTACGAAAATCGCACAAAATGTCCATATGAAATCGAGGTTATGGAGACTCTTATAGCATTCTTCTCCTAAATTTATAACTGTGTTTTGGGTTCCACGTCAGATTTCAAACACTAGCCTCGTCTTGTCCAAAAATACAAATTTCGATCCATTTTTATTAGGTGGCACGAAAATCTCCCGAAAATTCCAGATGAAATCGAGGAATAGGACACCTTCATAACATTTTTTATCCAAAGTTTATAACTGTGTTTCGGGTTCTGCGTCAGATTTCAAACACTAGCCATCGTCTTGTTCGAAAATATGGATTTCAGTCCATTTTAGTCGGGTGGTACGAAAATCGCCCAAAAAGTCCAGATGAAATCGAGGATCGGGAGACCCTTATAGCATTCTTCTCCTAAATATATATTTACCATCCGAAAAGTCCAAATGAAATCGAGGACTAAAAGACCCTTATAGCATTCTTCTACAAATTTTATATATGTTATTATAGGACAGAGAAACCCTTATAGCATTCTTCATATAAATTTATAATTGTGTATTGAGTTCGCGTCAAATTTCAAACACTAGCCATCATCTTGTTCAAAAATACGAATATCTGTCCCTTTTAGTCGGGTGGTACGAAAATCGTCCCAAATGTTCAGATGAAATCGAGGACCAGGAGACGCTGATAGCATTCTTCTCCTAAATTTATAGATGTGTTTCGGGTTCCGCGTCAGATTTCAAACACTAGCCATCGTCTTGTTCGAAAATACGAATTTCTGTCCATTTTTGTCAGGTGGTACGAAAATTTGCCCGAAAAGTCAAGATGAAATCGAGGACCGGAAGACCCTTATAGCATTCTTCTCCAAAATATATAACTGTGTTTTGGGTTCCGCACCAGATTTCAAACACTAGCCCTCGTCTTGCCCAAAAATACAAATTTCGATCCATTTTTGTTAGGTGGCACGAAAATCGCCCGAAAAGTCCAGATGAAATCGAGGAGAGGGAGACCATTATAACATTCTTATCCAAAGTTTATAACTGTGTTCCGGGTTCCACGTCAAATTTCAAACACTAGCCATCGTCTTGTTCGAAAATATGGATTTTGGTCCATTTTTTAGTCTGGTGGTACGAAAATCGCCCGAAAAGTCCAGATGAAATCAACGACCGAGAGACCTTTATAGCATTCTTCTCTTAAATATATTACAGTGTTTTGGGTTCCGAGTCAAATTTCAAATACTAGCCATTGTCTGGTCCGAAAATACATATTTTGGTCCATTTTTGTCGAGGAGTACGAAAATCATTTGAAAAGTCCAAATGAAATCGAGGACTAAAACACCCTCATAGCATTCTTCTTCTTCTAAATTCATAATTGTGTTTCGGGTTCCGCGTCAGATTTCAAACACTAGCCATCATGTTGTTCCAAAATATGGATTTCATTCCATTTTAGTCGGGTGATACAATAATCGCCCGAAAAGTGGCGATGAAATTGAGGACCGGGAGACCCTTATAGCACTCTTCTCCAAAAATATAACTGTTATTCAGTTTCCGCGCCAGATTTCAACACTACAAAAGTCTGGTCTGGAAATACATATTTTTGTCCAATTTTGTCGCGGGGTAAGAAAATTGTCGAAAAGTCCAGATGAATTCGAGGACTGGGAGACCTTTATAGCATCTTCTCCAAAATTTATAACTGTGTTTCGGGTTCAGATCCATATTTCAAACACTAGCCATCATCTAGTTCGAAAATACAATTTTTAGTCTATTTTTATTCTTCTCCAAATATTATAATTGTGTTTCGGGTTCCACGTAAGATTTTAAAAACTAGCCAATGTCTTGTGGAAAAAATACGAATTTCGGTCCATTTTAGTCAGGTGGTACGAAAATCTAGAATGCTATAAAGGTCTCTCGTTCCTCGATTTCATCTGGACTTTTCGGGCGATTTTCGTACCTTCTGACTAAAATGGACCTAAATCCATATTTTCGAACAAGACGATGGCTAGTGTTTAATATCTGACGCGGAACCCAGAACATAGTTATAAACTTTGGATAAGAATGTTATAATGGTCTCCCTCTCCTCGATTTCATTTGGACTTTTTGGGCGATTTTCGTGCCGCCTAACAAAATGGATCGAAATATGTATTTTTGTACAAGACGAGGGCTAGTGTTTGAAATCTAGTGCGAAACCGGAAACACAGTTATAAGTTTTGGAGAAGAATGCTATAAGGGTCTCCCGGTCCTCGATATCATCTGGACTTTTCGGGCGAATTTCGTACCACCTGAAATAAATGGACCTAAATTCGTATTTTGGAACGAGACGATGGCTAGTGTTTGAAATCTGTCGCGGAACCTAAAACACAATTATAAATTTAGAAAAAGAATGCTATAAGGGTCTCCCGGTCCTCGATTTCATTTGACGTTTCGGAGGATATTCTTAACACCGAACAAAAATTGATTGAAATCCGTATTTTTGGACCTGGTGATGGCTAGTGTTTGACATTTGACGCGAAACATGAAACATTGTTTTAAATTTTTGAAGCACCCGACAAAAATGGACCGAAATCTATATTTTATACCAGACGATGGCTGGAATTTAAATTCTGACGTGGAACACGAAACACAGTTATAAATTTAGGAGAACAATCAATTTATGGTAACTGGATCCTCGAATTCATTCAAACTTTTTCGGGCAATTTTTGTACCAAATGACAAAAATGGTCTGAAATCCGTATTTTCGGACTAGACGATGGCTAGTGTTTGAAATCTGACGTGGAACCCGAAACATAGTAATAAATTTAGGAGAAGAATGCTATAAGGTTCTCTCGGTCCTCTCGGTCATCTTGACTTTTCGTATGATTTTCATACTACCCGACAAAAATGGATTGAAATCCGTATTTTCTGACCAGACGATTGCTAGTGTATGATATTTGACGTGGAACCCGAAACACAGTTATAACTTTAGGAGAATATCATCTGTATTTTCTGACCAGAAGAATGCTATAATTGTCTCTCGATCGTCATATCATCTAGAGTTTTCAGGTGATTTTCGTACCCCTCGAAAATAATAGACCGTAATCCGTATTTTTGAACCAAACGATGGCTATTGTTGGAATTCTGACGCGGAACGCAATACAATTATAAAATGCAACGAAATCTGTATTTTTGGAACAAACGATGGAGAATGTTTGAAATCTATACCGAACTCGAAACAGAATTATAAATTTAGTTGAAGAATGTCGTAAGGGTCTCCGAGTCCTCGATTCATCTCGACTTTTCAAGCGATTTTCATACCACCTGTTAAAAATGGAATGAAATCCATATTTTCAAATAAGACGATGGCTAATGTTTGAAATCTTATCCGAAACACGAAAACCCAAAACACAATGGACCGAATTCCCTAGTCCTTGATTTCATTAGACCTTCCGGGAGATTTTCATACCACCCAAAAAAATGGACGAATTCCTTATTTTCGTACCAGACGATGGCTAGTATTTGAAATCTGACCCGAAATACAATTAAAAATTTAGGAGAAGAATGCTAAAAGGGTCTCCTGATCCTCGATTTCATATGGACTTTTCCGACGATTTTCGTTCCACCTAACAAAAATGGAACGAAATCCATATTTATGAACCAGACGATGGCTAGTGTTTGAAATCTAATACGAAACTCGAAACCCGAAACTCAATTTTAAATTTAGGAGAAGAATGCTATAAGGGTCTCACAGTTCTCTATATCATCTGGACTTTTCAGGCGAAAAATCGTACCACCCGGCAAAAATTGACCAAAATTATTATTTTTGTACAAGATGATGGCTAGGGTTTGAAATCTGATTGCTAGGGTTAGAAAATCATAGCAAACACCAAAAATGGACCGAAAACCGTATTTTCGGACTTGTCGATGGCTAGTGTTTAAAATCTGACACGGAACCCGAAACACAGTCTTAAGTGTAGGAGAAGAATTCGTACTACCCGACAAAAATGGACTAAAATCTGTAACATATAAAAGATGTAGTTATTACTTTATTAGACAACTCTAATTTAATTTATGTTATTACTATCTTCGTTTTATAGTTTTACTTTATAACAAATATATAATAATAACATATAAAAAAAATAGAGATGTAAAATAAAGTAATAATTACATCTTTATTTTATTAGGGTTTAGTGTGTTAGGGTGTTTAGGGTTTAAGAAATCACATTTAGGGATTAAGGTTTAGAGTTTAAGGTTCAAGATTTTGGGTTTAGTGTTTAGGGTTTAGGGTTTAAGGTTTAGGATTTGAGGTTTAAGGTTTTGGTTTGAGGTTCGGGTTATAGTTATATAGGGTTATCTTCATTGCCAAATATTACTACAAAACGATCATAATAATAACATATAATGAAATTAGTTGTCAAATAAAGATTTAATTATTACTTTATTTGAAAAAAATATTATTACATGTTTTCTATTCTCTATTATTAAATGTTATTATTATCTTCATTTTGTAATCATACTTAATAATAAGATAATAGTAAAAAATATAACAAAATTTAGTTGTCAAATAAATATGTAAAATTAATTTATTTGACAACTCTATTTTATTATATTTTATTCATTATCTTCGTTATTAAGTACAACAACAAAACGAAGATAATAATAATATTAATAATAAATAGAGTTGTCTAATAAATAAGTAATTATTATTTATATTTGACAACACTATTTTATTATATGTTATTATTATCTTTGTTTATTGTTTTACTACATAACGAAAATAATAATAACATATAATAAAATTGAGTTTATCAAATAAATATGTAATTAGTACTTTATTGACAACTTTATTTTAGTATATGTTATTACTATCTTCGTTATTAAGTACAACTACAAAACGAAGATAATAATAATATTTAATAAAATAAGTTGTCTAATAATAAGTAATTATTACTTTATTTGACAACACTATTTATTAAATGTTATTCTTATCATCGATTTGTAATTATACTTAATAATAAAGATAATAATAAAATATAACAAAATTTAGTTGTCAAATAAATATGTCAAAAATTAATTTATTTGACAACTCCATTTTATTATATGTTATTGTTATCTTCGTTATTAAGTACAACTACAAAACGAATATAATAATAATATTAAATAAAAATAGATTGTCTATATAAATAAGTCATATTACTTTATTTGACAA
>PGTU02012334.1:0-10522 GCA_002896215.2 Cicer echinospermum | reverse complement strand
GTAGTCATTCTATATTTGGTAGCGATTCCATATTTGGTAGTTGTTCCATATATGATAGTAGTTCAATTAGTTAATTAGTCAATAGTCGTTCCATTTAAGAGATAAGAATGGGTGCGTTTGTTTCAGAAAAAAAAAAATCTTTGAAACCAAAAATTATTTTTTAGTATTTAAAGGAAGTTTGTTTCATATTTTTTAAAAATGATTTTGTTAAAAATTTTTGTTTAAAATATATAGATATAACATTAATATTGGTATGTGGAGAGCATCATGTGGTATGAGTAGATCATTTAAATTTTAATGTGAATAAGGTTTTTTAAATAGACTTCAGATCATGACCAACACTTTAAAAAAGCAAGATAATTATCGGAAAAAAAAAAAAACTTATGATATGTCGCAAGTCAGGCTTACGCCTAAAAAATTAATGGTAGGTCAGACTCAGGCTTTGCAAAGCCTGACCTATTCCCACCCGTAATTGAGAGCATGTAGGTGGGAACCTATTGTGTCATGAAATGTGCCTAATGCTGTAGTATGCCAACCTGTGTGTCTTTAGAACATATTTTAAATGAAGGAATTAAATACATATGCAGAAAACGTCTAAGAAAGCCAAAGCAAATTAAAGGGGAAACACAGGTTTATGAGACTCTATGATAATTTTATTAAAAATATGTAATGGAGTTTAATTCTGCATTGAAAATATGTAAATAAAACCTTTTATTTGGAAGTGAGGGCTTAAGAAATGGATTCTAATGTAGTTGGGATGCTATCATTCATAGGTAAATCCATTAATGATTTTCGATTAAAAATCGACACTTCACTAAAACATACCAACTTTTCCTTTTTTTTTATTTACCAAAATACCGAACTTAAAATCTAGACCATTCAATATTGAATCCAATAGTCACTGATGTGTTTATCGCGAAGTGATATAGTATATCCAAGGCAAATATTGACAGGGTCGTGCCACGTTTGATAATTCATTGCATTGCTACAGGATATAGTTTTAAATGAAGGAATAAACTACATATGTAGAAAATGTCTAGAAAGCCCAAGCAAATTAAAGGGGAAAGCAGAGTTTAATGAGATCTATGTATCAATTTGTAAAAATATGTATAATGGAGTTCATAGAGTCTGCATTGAAAATATGTAAATAAAACCTTTTATTTGGAAAGTGAGGGCTAAAGAAATGGATTCTAATGTAGTTGGGATGCTATGCATTCATAGAGTAAATCCATTAATATTACTTCGATAAAATCAGACACTTCACTTAAACATACCAACTTTTCCTTTTTATTTACCAATACCGAACTTAAAATCTAGACCATTCAATATTGATCCAATAGTCACTGATGTGTTTATCCGAGTGAATATAGTATTCCGACCTTATGGAATCCATATCCATTGGTTTATCACTAAACCAGCAGAGCATCTGCTACACACTACAGAGATTGACAGGTCGTAGATTTATTCATTGCATTGCATGATTGCAGTACTACAAGATTTAGGTAGTTTACATGAACACATAGGTTCCCACCTAACATGTTCCCAATGTCCCAAAAAAAAGGTGAAAACTGTTGTTTTTAATAAACCGAGTTGCATACCCGACTCTTAAACCCATGACTGTAACCAAATAAACCATTCGTGACGACGTGAGAAGAGCGCCCGCTACTTGACTTCACAATCTGTTGCGTGCCCTAACAACCATGGTTTAAAGGGCATTTAAGACATTTCCTTGGCATTTACTATTGCCCATTTTTTTTATTCAAAAAAAGCGCTTTGTCTTATCCACAAATCAGTCGCGTTCAAGGTCGCAGCGCCGCTACCCTAATCTGCGAAGCAACGTGCGTTTTGTGTAGCACCAGACCACTGTAAAACGAGCGTGGCAGCACAATTGCGGCCGCAGGCGGCCACTTCTGACTACATAGGTTTCAAAGTTGTTACATTATTAAATTAGATTTAATTAAGATAGACTTTTGAATATGTCAAAATTTCATAGAGATTAGTCTTAATCAATATTCTAAAGTACTAGTCAAAAAAGACGTCCTTTTTAACCCCTTTCCCCTTTTTTTCTCTCTTCTTAACTTTTTTTCCTTACTTTTAAAAAGAAATTAATATTCTCTCGCAAAAGCACACAGTAGTTACATAATTGTAACCTTTGAAAAAAAGTCGAGAGGTAACATTTTAGGTATGTGTTTTTAAACTTTCTTTTCTTAATTAATAGTTTTGTTGAATTCAAATGTTAATTAATTTCTATCAAAGATAAATTTATCAAAAACATGAATACTTTACTTACCCCATAACAGAAGTACACATTACCATAACTCTTTTATCTTGGGAAACAGATATTAAGACAAAAATGGTTTTTCCTTAACAACAATTAAACCATGTCTCTTCCCAACAACATACTAAGTTCTAATGTTGACAACAAAAACAAAAACAAATATATTCAATATTCCACACTCATCCCTAATCAAATCATGATTTGTATAAATACATTCTCTTAATTTTCTGTCAACTATTTTTAATTATTTAAATTATTTAATTCATATCGGTCATTTATAAAACATGTAAGCTTCATTTTGCTTACTTTTTAATTGTTTCTTGGCATTTGTTGGCAGCTGCACTAAAGAATGCAATTGATTGGCATCAAAGACCACCAAATGTTTGGGGCGGTAAACCCTGCTGCCATAGTGAGTGCTGAGAGGAGGAACATGGTGGTGCAAAATCAATCCATCTCTCGACAAATTGGAAGTTTTTCCTCGATCTTCATTTTCACTATAAACCCGAGTTTTTTCTTAACGCATTCCAGCCTTCCAGCAGAAATTCAAACAATGACGGTGACTGAATTGATGAAGATGAAAGAAATGAGTTGAAGGATATTCTTTTATCCTTGAAGGCATTTACCCTGCTACTTTTAAGGGAAAAATTGAAAACAACTTTGAGAACATACATTGTTTGAATAAAATAAGCCTTGGATTTTTCGGTCCATTCCTTTTAGAAATTTCATTAATAAATATTTTATTGTAAGTCATGATTGATATTCTGTTACAAAATGTATTTTTTTTTTATTCCATGTTTTATGAAATAGTAGTCTTGTCACATTATTCATGTTGGTAGTATTACATATGTCTTTTGGCATCTCCACTCATAAAGTGTTCCTTTAATTTATTCCTAATGTACAAGATATGAAGATAATTCTAAATACATAAATCAAATTGTCATTTAGCAGCAAATTTACTTTTTATTGACAAAATTTCAAAAAAATAATCATGTAGAAAATATATTTAGTCTTGTAAATCCGTTGTCAACAGACTCAAATGGTCAATAAACTTCAATTAAAGACAAATCGATCGGAAGTATCCGAATTTAAACTTTAACTGCAACCATTATTGGTTAAACTTGACTTCCCTTATGTTCCTATGATTACATATTTACTTACTTTTTTTCAAATAATGAATTCAGATTTTCAAGTGCAATGAGACATAACACAATGAGCATATTAGAAGTGCTAAGTATGGTTCATATTTACTTATAAATGAGCATTCGCTCGAGTGTATTAAAGTGGAGTGAGTGGATCTGAAAGCAAACAAGTGTAAGTACAATTGGCCAAATTCCATGATCAATCTTGTATTCTTATATGCACTTTTATTTTTCTGTTTTCTTTAAAAGTTGATTTGTTGTTCTAACAAGAAGTAACTAAGGGAAAGGAAAACTTGCCTATTCTAGAGGGAGACAGACATTGAAGAAACTTCATTGCAATTGGCTTGAAAGGTAGTAGTGGTAGCTCAGGATTTAAATGTGGGAAAAACCCTAATAACGTTGTGCTCAACAATCCATGTCAATTACATGATGAATAGCCAAAGGCGGAAGCGTACCTGTGGGAATTGCCATTAATGAAATCCTGCGATGATGATGATAGAGCCAATGGGTTGGGTGATCCTTCCCTTAGCAAAACACCTGAAGACCTTGATCTCTTGATGGGAATAGAGAAGAACCAGAGAGTTTTCTCCTTTGGGTTTGTGAGACCTGAATAGTCTTGTTGTGTTTGCCTATGGGGACCATTTACCCATATATAACTATTATTAGTTATATCCCAAATTGGCAGTATTTCCATTCCAGCCCGTCATTAAAATTGAACTGCTGGTATCTACACTATTAATTTTCATAACTATTATGCTCTTTAGCCATAAACTGATTATATACTTATTTGAACCCTAGTTTATTGGCTAATTATATAATGATCCTAACCAACCTTTATAATTAATACATATGTTGACCCATGAAATCTTACTCTCCCACTGGTCACACATGTTCCTTAAGGGAATGTGTTAGAATTTATGACGTCAAAAATGTCATTATAATTACCTTGAGTATATCAAATTGTCCCGTCCATGGTAATCATATCAGACAGTGGAACCAAGAGGCTTTCGTCATAATAAGTATAACAACCCATCAATGATCACCATACTGACACAACTAAATGACATAGACCCATATGAAAAGTGTAGCATTGAAATTACTGAAAGTTGGTCATGCATGTCAATTTTCAATTGGGTCCTACTTTATCGATGAGATCATACAAATTAAATGTACAAGTAACCAAACACTGAATACTTAAACTATATTTCTGATTCAGAAGTCCAAATACAATGTATTTGTATACTTTACAATTAAACATAGAACAATGAATTACATAATGGACGAAACTCCCACTAAAATCAAAGATCCTCAAGACTGTAGCACACCCATCGTGACGCATTGCTCATAAAGACCTTGGGTGGTAGACCTTTAGTGAGTGGGATCCGCAATCATGGAGTTTGTCCTTAAGTGTTCTATGGATATTTGTCCACTTTGTACCTTCTCTTTAACAACTAGGAACTTAATGTCCAATGTGCTTTGACTTGGTTGAGCTCCTATTATTGTTAGAATACAGGACTGCTGAACTATTGTCACAATACAACTGAGTGTCTTTCAATCCTTCAACTATTTGCAGCCCCGTGACAAAATTTTCAGCCAAATGCCCTGGTCAGATGCTCATGAAATTGTTACGATTCTGCTGCATGGTTGATGAAGCAGTAAGACCTTGCTTGGCACTACGCCAAGAAACTTGCTGCCACCGCTAACAGAGAAGCATAGCTGAAGTTGATCTTAAGCTGTGTTGGCATCCCGCAAAATCCGAGTCAGAGTACCAGTGATCTCTAACTGGTCTGACCTCTCTATATGTGAGCAGTTGTGTTTTCTTGTTCTCTTCAAATTCTCAGTGACCCTCTTGGCTGCTTTCCAATGGTCAGATCTGGATTGCTTAAATATCTGCCTAAAAATCCCTACTATGAATGCTATGTCTGGACGCGTACATACTTGGGCATACATAAGACTCCCTACGCTAAAGCATAAGGGATCTTTTTGCATTTCTTGAATTTCCAAACTTCCCTTAGGAGCACTGTTTGTAGACTAACTTGTCTCCCTTAGCAAACTGGGGTGTCCCTTGTTTGCATCCTGTAAACAAAAACCTTTTGAGAACCTTATCGATATAGCTCTTTTGTGACAATCCAAGAATAACCTCGAGATCTTCTCGGTGTATCTGAATTCCTAATACAAAAGAGGCGTCACAAGATCTTTCATCTCAAAAATTCTTGATAGAATTTCTTAGTTCGTGCAACATGCTATATCGTTAGTGGCAAGCAGTATGTCATCACATACAAGACAGGAAAATATGTCTGCTCCCAATGAACTTATGATACACACAATCATCATCAACTTGTATTCACTCTCAAAACCAAATGAGAGAATACTTGATGAAATTTAGGTACATTGAGAGCAAGCTTGTTTAGCCATAAATGGATTTTCTTAGTTTGCACACCATATTCTTTGGGTCTCCCAACACAAAGTTTTCTGGTTGCACCATATAGTCGTCTCATCAATGTCGCCATTGAGAAAGCTGTGTTTTACTCCATTTGATTAAGCCCAAATCAAAGTGAGCAACAAGAGCCATGATTAATTCTTAAAGAGTCCTTCGATGAAACCGAGAGAGAAGTCTCTTATAATGCAATCCCTTCCTTTTGAGTTATAACCTTAGCACAAGACGTGCTTATATCTCTCCACATTACCATTGGATCCCGCTTGGTTTTTAAAAATATCATTTGCAACCATGGGTTTCATTCCTTCAGGTAAATGGGGATAAGTCCCAAACTAAATTGTCTTGCATAGACTTGTACTCCTCATTCATTGCTTCGACCAACTTATTGACGAGAACTTGCACTATGGCTTGATGAAAGTTGGACCGGGTCGTCTTCCGTCATGCCAAATTGGTTCCTCTACCTCATTGATAATACTACATAATCATCCGAAATAGCATTTTTCCTTTCTCTAGTGGATCTCCGCAATGGAGCTGGCTCTTGAGGCACACTTGTTCTTGAGGATCTTGAAATTTGATCTGGTTTTGTTCTTCCTGAAACAACAGATCTCTTGAGTTGTTCAATAATGGGAAGTAATGGTGGAAGAATCAGTTCTGGGAGATTGTTACCGATTCTTCTCAAGACAAAATCTTTAACCTTAATCTTCCCCCAAATCAATATCCTCAAAGAACGTTGTCGTTTCCGTCGGTTCAAAATTGTTGCTCAATTAGGATCATAAAATTTATAGCCCCTTGATTTTTCTGAGTACCCTACTAAGATAGCTGCTAATTGTTCGGGGGTTCAAATTTCTTTTCATTCGGCCTAGTAGGCCTTGCCTCAGCTGGACCATCCCCAAACATGTAAGTGCTTCAGGCTAGCTTACGCCCAATCAAAGCTTATAAGGTGTTTAAGCCGCTGCCTTAGGTTGGTACTCTATTAGATGTATGCTGCTGTTTTAATGCCTCTTCCCAGAGTGACTCTGGCAAGGTGGAATGACAAATCACTCCTTACCATATCTTAAGAGTGCCTGTTTCATCTTTTCAGCTACAACATTCATGCTGGGTGACCCCGGGCATAGTGTATTGTGGGACGATTCCACATTCCTCTAGGAATTTGGCAAATGGTCACGGGACGTTGTTCACCTGAACCGTCATATCTGTTGTAGTATTCACCACCACGATCAGATTTGACCTTTTAATTCTCTTATTAAAGTGATTCTCAACTCTGCTTTAAAGGATTTGAACACGTCTATTGATTGGGACTTTTCGTGATTAAGGTAAAGGTAGGGCATATCTAGAATGCATGCTACACAATTTCTAAGACGTCGGTATGTATCAATTCTAAGACGTCTGTAGCTCTATATGCGCCTAATTTCTTATCTTTTGTCTGTTTTCCTTTAATGCATGCTACACAAACGTTAAAGTCCCGTGAAGTCAATGGAATCTAAAATTCCATCTGACACAAGTCGTTCAACTCTATTTTAGAGATGTGACCTAGACGCTTGTGCCAAAGCACTCCTAAATTGAATATTGTCCAATTTTTGCTTAGTCCACGTAATTCCACACTAAGGTTTCATTATGTTAGCACAGTTTTTCCAACAAATAAAGATTATCGATAACCAGAAGTAAACCGGTTCCAACAACATTCGAATTTAAGACAAAGTAAATTCTTTATTCCCGAATGAACAATAATATCCTATTTATCAATAAGAAATAGAGACCAAAAATTCCTGTCTAAATGACAGGTACAACAAAAGTGTCTTCTAAATCAAGATAATGACGAAACTTAATATTATTAAATTTCCTATGGCTTCAACTTCGTCCCTTCTTCCATCTCCTACAAGATCATCTTTCAGTATCATAGGCTTTCGGAAGTTCAGGCAACCCTGCATTGAAACACTGATGTTAGTAGTTGCACTAGAGTCTAACCACCAAGTGTTTCCAGGTACTGAAGCTAAATTAACCTCAGAACAGACCAAGACAGAATCAATACTTTCTTAACACGCCAAGCGTGATATTTGGCACAATCCTTCTTCACGTGTCCAGAACTCCTGCAGAAGAAGCAGTTGTTATCCTTAGTCTGCTTCTTTTTGTTCTGGACCCTTAGCAGCAGCTTTGTTCTTGGGCTCCTCAATTCTTTTCCTTTTGCCCTTGTCTTTAGAGATGCTAGTAAAGTGAGCACTTTCATCCTATCTTGCTTCAGCTTGTCCTCTTCTTGCACACATAATGAAATGGCTCATTAAGAGTCATTTCTCCTTTTGACAATTATAAGTCACCTTAAACTGACTGAATTGTGAAGGAAGAGACATCAATACTAAATGAATGAGTAAGTCATCTGACAACTCAGCTTTAAGTCCTTTAAGCTTAGAAGCAATGTTGGACATCATCATAATGTGCTCTCTTATATTTTCCCTTGCTTTGATACTTTATGGAAATTAAATTCTGAAGCAAAGAACTTGTTCAGCCTTATCACTTTTTTCAAAGCGTTTTTTCCATCTCAACAGGAATTTTTTAGCTGTAACTAATCTCATCCGAGACAGCACCTCTAAAGACCTTAGGAATGCCACACTTTATGATCATAAGACTTATGCGATTTTGAGCGATCCCCATTTCGCATTACTCTAATTTTTCTTCAGAAGAACTAGAGTCCTTAGGAGTAGAAGGTTTATCAATTCTTAATGCAAGGTCCAGATCCATGCAGCCAAGAACAATCAAAATGTTCTCTTTCCATTCCTTAAATTGTCCCATCAAGGACAGGAATAGAACTCAAATTTGCAGATATGGAAGCAACCGATGTTGTGAATTAAATAAAGAACGAAACTTAGAAACTCACATTATAAGAAAATAAATCAATAAATAAATAAATACATATGTTCAAATCATGGAATTTAACCCATCTCAAGATACCCAGTGCACCATGATGTCAAGTCTTTGGACAGTAACATCACACGCTAGTGGTACTCTTGTTGCGCAACGATCAAATATTGACAATAAGACATGTCAAACAAATAAACCTTCCTTTGGTCCGATTTACTGCTCACATTTATACCAAATAATTGTCACACATTTATCGTCGCAGGTGTACCAAGTAATTCTGCCAAATATTAACCTTCTTTTGGGTCGGTCAATACCCGCATGAATAACATATATGTAACACCCAGTTTTTCAAAAGCGAGGGTATATTTTTTTTTTCAAAAGGAATTAAAATAAAACAAAGAATTATATCAGGAAAATGCCTTTGGATAAATAATTGAGTCATTATAATTTACAAACAGCGGAAAAGTTCTCCAATTACAAATCCAAAACAATTTACACAACATTCAAATGGTACATGGAACCCATCCAAAGATGATGTCAAACTGATAATATTAGTAAAAGTACAGTTTTCCAAACTAAAAATACTCCCAACCAAAAAGAAGGACCCCTAGTCCCTATACACCATCCTAATCTGATCACCTGCCAAAAAGCTATACACCCCTGAGTAATCTCCACGCGCCCCGTGAGATCCTCCTAACGTAACTGCAGTCAAGCGTTCCCATCTCCATTCCCGTCCGTAGGGCACGAACCGGTAGGACCGTCCTGACTCTCATCTGAGGGCAAAGCCCAGATTTCCACAATAATTGTAAAGGGTCACCAACCGAAATTAATAGATAACACAGTAACATTTAAGTTTTAAAATGCACAAAATAACCTTTCAACTAAGCATGCACCTTAAAAGGATTTTCCATATGCTAAAGTTCATATAATGCTTGTCAATTAACAATGAACTCAAAATGAAGTCCTCAAACCATCAAGTAATACATAACTGATCAAAGCATTGATAAATCAATTGAGCAATCGATTATCTAACTCAAAATAAGTACTTTTGCTGAGAAAATCGATTGCCAAATCGATTTGGTCAGTTCTGCTGAGTTTCTGCATGACCAAATCGATTTCTAAGTCAATTTTGTCAGTTCTGATGAGTCCCTGGGTTGCCAAATCGATTTCCAAATCGATTTCGGCAGTTTTGCTGAGTTCCTGCCTCTCTGTCAATCGATTTCCAAATCGATTTCTTAAAAGATTTGAAAGATATATTTATACAATCGATTGGCAAATCGATTAGGTCAAAATGGTGAACTTCCTGCAACTCATCCAATCGATTGGGAAATCGATTTCCCTGATCCTTTTTCCAAAAATTTATGCATTAACTCAAGTCATTCCTAATCAAGTTCACAACCTAACACTTAGCAATTCCTACACGATTACCACGGCAATTTGGATCTCGATAACCATCATACTTACTCACAACAATCAACACATAACACTTAGCATTTTCAACGCAATTACCACGGCAATTGGGATCTCGATAACCATCATACTTACACACAACAATCAAACACATAACACTTAGCATTTTCAACGCAATTACCACAACGACTCAAATTCAAATCACTTAATCATAAAACTCAAATAAACCACGACTCGCGTGCCAAGCACCCAATGCATGCGTATATGCCAAAATGCATGGACTCGGATTCCAACACCAAAAACCCCTCCCCTCGAAGGGCCGTAAAATCATAATCGTACCGCCTATCGCAGGCCAAAGTACCGATTACCAAGGTGCCACCTATCACGGGTCTGCACGAATTACTA
>PGTU02012329.1:0-14948 GCA_002896215.2 Cicer echinospermum | reverse complement strand
GAGAGAGATTTCGGATTTTAACGAATCTTGGGTATCCAGTAGTTGTGTTCGTGTCAATAGGATGACAATTAGGTCATTTGGGTCCTCCAATGCTTATTTTTTGTCCATTGAGGGTTTTTAATCATCTTGGGCATCCAATAGGTTGTTTGTGTTCATTGGATGAACATTTAGGTATTTTCCGTCCTCCCAAGGCTTATTCTTGTCCAATTAGGGTTTTAACCAATTTGTGGCATCCAATAGGTTTGTTTGTGTCATGGATGAACATTTAGGTCATTTTCGTACTCCCAGCTTATTCTTGTCCAATTAGGGTTTTTAATCAAATCTTGTGCATCAATAGGTGTGTTTGTGTCATGGATGAACATTTAGGTCATTTTCGTCCTCCTAGGCTTATTCTTGTCCAATTAGGGTTTTTAATCAAATCTTGTTGCATCCAATAGTGTGTTTGTGTCATTGATTGAACATTAGGTCATTTTCGTCATCCCTAGGCTTATTCTTGTCCAATAGGGTTTTTAATCAATCTTGTGCATCAATAGGTGTGTTTGTGTCATTAGAATGAACATTTAGGTCATTTTCGTCTCCTAGGCTTATTCTTGTCCAATTAGGTTTTTTAATCAATCTTGTGCTCAATAGTTGTTGTGTGTCATTGGATGAACATTTGGTCATTTTCGTCCTCCAGGCTTATTCTTGTCCAATTAGGTTTTTAATCAATCTTGTGCATCCAATAGGTGTTTTGTGTCATTGGATGAACATTTAGGTATTTTTCCTCCTACTTATTCTTGTCCAATTAGGGTTTTAACAATCTTGTGTTCAATAGTTTGTGTTTGTGTCATGGATGACATTTAGGTCATTTTCGTCCTCCCTAAGGCCTATTTTTCCAATTATGGTTTTTAATCAATCTTGTGCATCCAAATAGGTTGTTTTGTGTCATTGGATGAACATTTAGGTCATTTTCTCCTCCCTAGGCTTATTCTTTGTCCAATTAGGGTTTTAACCAATCTTGTGCATCCAATAGTTATTGGTGTCATTGGATTAACATTTAGGTCATTTTCCTCCTGGCTTATTCTTGTCCAATTAGGGTTTTTAACAATCTTGTGCATCAATAGGTGTGTTTGTGTCATTGGATGAACATTTAGGTCATTTTTCGTCTCCCAAGGCTTATTCTTTGTCAAATTAGGGTTTTTAATCAATTTGTGCATCAATAGTTGTGTTTTGTGTCATTGGATAACATTTAGGTATTTTCTTCCTCCATAGGCTTATTCTTGCCAATTAGGGTTTTAATCAATCTTGTGCATCAATAGGTGTGTTTGTGTCATTGGATGAACATTTAGGTCATTTTCGTCTCCTAAGGTTATTCTTGTCACAATAGGGTTTTTAATCCATCTTGTGCATCAATAAGGTGTGTTTTTGTGTCATTGGATGACATTTTGGTCATTTTCGTCCTCCAGGCTATTCTTGTCCAATTAGGGTTTTTTAATCATCATTTGTGCATCAATAGGTGTGTTTGTGTCATTGGATAACATTTAGGTCATTTTCTTCTCCATAAGTTTTCTTGTCCAATTAGGTTTTAAGAATCTTGTGTATCCAATAGGTGTGTTTGTGTCATTGGATGAACATTTAGGTCATTTTCGTCTCCCAGGCTTATTATTTGTCCATTAGGGTTTTTATCAATCTTGTGCATCCAATAGGTGTGTTTGTGTCATTGGATGAACATTTAGGTCATTTTCGTCCTCCTAGGCTTATTCTTGTCCAATAGGGTTTTAACCAATCTTTTGCATCCAATAGGTGTTTTGTCTCATGGATGAACATTTAGGTATTTTCGTCCTCCTAGGTTATTCTTGTCAATTAGGGTTTTTAATCAATCTTTGCATCAATAGGTGTGTTTTGTGTCATTGGATGAACATTTAGGTCATTTTCGTCTCCCTAGGCTTATTCTTGTCCAATTAGGGTTTTTTCCAATCTTGTGCTTCCAATAGTTTTTGTGTCATCGGATTGCAATTAGTCATTTTCGTCTTCCTAAGGCTTATTCTTGTCAATTAGCGGTTTTTAATCAAATTTTGGTGCATCCAATAGGTTCTGTTTGTGTCATTGGATGAACATTTAGGTCATTTTCGTATCCTCGGTTATTCTTGTCCAATTAGGTTTTAATTAATCTTGGTGCATCAAATAGGTTGTTTGTGTCATTGGATGAACTTTAGGTCATTTTCGTCCTCCCAGGCTTTATCTTTGTCAATTAGGTTTTTTAAATTCTTGTGCATCCAATAGTGTTGTTTGTGTCATTGGATGAACATTAGGTCATTTTCTTCCTCCTAGGCTTATTCTTTGTCCATTAGGGTTTTTAACAATCTTTGTGCATCAAAAGGTGTGTTTGTTCATTGGATGAACATTAAGGTCATTTCGTCCTCCCTAGGCTTATTCTTGTCCAATTAGGGTTTTTAATCAATTGTGCGTCCAATAGGGATCCAATAGTTGTGTTTGTGTCATAGGATGACAATTTAGGTCATTTTCGTCCTCCCTAGGCTTATTCTTGTCCAATTAGGGTTTTTAATCAATCTTGTGCATCCAATAGGTGTGTTTGTGTCATTGGATGAACATTTAGGTCATTTTCGTCCTCCCTAGGCTTATTCTTGTCCAATTACGGTTTTTAATCAATCTTGTGCATCAAATAGGTTTGTTTGTGTCATTGGATGAACATTTAGGTCATTTTCGTCCTCCCTAGGCTTATTCTTGTCCAATTAGGGTTTTTTTATCAATCTTGTGCATCCAATAGGTGTGTTTGTGTCATTGGATGAACAATTAGGTCATTTTCGTCCTCCCTAGGCTTATTCTTGTCCAATTAGGGTTTTTAACCAATCTTGTGCATCCAATAGTGTGTGTTTGTGTCATTGGATGAACATTTAGGTCATTTTCGTCCTCCTAGGCTTATTCTTGTCCAATTAGGGTTTTTTAACAATCTTGTGCATCCAATAGGTGTGTTTGTGTCATTGGATGATCATTTAGGTCATTTTCGTCCTCCTAGGCTTATTCTTGTCCAATTAGGGGTTTTTAACCAATCTTGTGCATCCAATAAGTTGTTTGTGTCATTGGATGAACATTTAGGTCATTTTCGTCTCCCTAGGCTTATTCTTGTCCAATTAGGGTTTTTAACAATTTTGTGCATCCAATAGGTGTGTTTGTGTCATTGGATGAACATTTAGGTCATTTTCGTCCTCCCTAGGCTTATTCTTGTCCAATTAGGGTTTTTAATCAATCTTGTGCATCAATAGGTGTGTTTGTGTCATTGGATGAACATTTAGGTCATTTTCGTCCTCCCTAGGCTTATTCTTGTCCAATTAGGGTTTTTAATCAATCTTGTGCATCCAATAGGTGTGTTTGTGTCATTGGATGAACATTTAGGTCATTTTCGTCCTCCCTAGGCTTATTCTTGTCCAATTAGGGTTTTTTAACCAATCTTGTGCATCCAATAGGTGTGTTTGTGTCATTGGATGAACATTTAGGTCATTTTCGTCCTCCCTAGGCTTCTTCTTGTCAATTAGGGTTTTTAATCAATCTTGTGCATCCAATAGGTGTGTTTGTGTCATTGGATGAACATTTAGGTCATTTTCGTCCTCAATAGGCTTATTCTTGTCCAATTAGGGTTTTTAATCAATCTTGTGCATCCAATAGGTGTGTTTGTGTCATTGGATGAACATTTAGGTCATTTTCGTCCTCCTAGGCTTATTCTTGTCCAATTAGGGTTTTTTAACCAATCTTGTGCATCCAATAGGTTGTTTGTGTCATTGGATGAACATTTAGGTCATTTTCGTCCTCCCTAGGCTTATTTCTTGTCCAATTAGGGTTTTTAACAATCTTGTGCATCCAATTAGGTTTGTTTGTGTCATTGGATGAACATTTAGGTCATTTTCGTCCTCCCAAGGCTTATTCTTGTCCAATTAGGGTTTTTAATCAATCTTGTGCATCCAATAGGTGTGTTTGTGTCATTGGATGAACATTTAGGTCATTTTCTTCCTCCCTAGGCTTATTCTTGTCCAATTAGGGTTTTTAACAATCTTGTGCATCCAATAGTTGTGTTTGTGTCATTGGATGAACATTTAGGTCATTTTCGTCCTCCCTAGGCTTATTCTTGTCCAATTAGGGTTTTTAATCAATCTTGTGCATCCAATAGGTGTGTTTGTGTCATTGGATGAACATTTAGGTCATTTTCGTCCTCCCTAGGCTTATTCTTGTCCAATTAGGGTTTTTAATCAATCTTGTGCATCCAATAGGTGTGTTTGTGTCATTGGATGAACATTTAGGTCATTTTCGTCCTCCCTAGGCTTATTCTTGTCCAATTAGGGTTTTTAATCAATCTTGTGCATCAATAGGTGTGTGTTTGTGTCATTGGATGAACATTTAGGTCATTTTCGTCTCCCTAGGCTTATTCTTGTCCAATTAGGGTTTTTAAACAATCTTTGTGCATCCAATAGGTTGTGTTTGTGTCATTGGATGAACATTTAGGTCATTTTCGTCTCTCCTAGGCTTATTCTTGTCCAATTAGGGGTTTTAATCAATCTTGTGCATCCAATAGGTGTGTTTGTGTCATTGGATGAACATTTAGGTCATTTTTTCGTCTCCCTAGGCTTATTCTTGTCCAATTAGGTTTTTAATCAATCTTGTGCATCCAATAGGTGTGTTTGTGTCATTGGATGAACATTTAGTCATTTTCGTCCTCCCTAGGCTTATTCTTGTCCAATTAGGGTTTTTAAATCAATCTTGTGCATCCAATAGGTGTGTTTGTGTCATTGGATGAACATTTAGGTCATTTTCGTCCTCCCTAGGCTTATTCTTGTCCAATTAGGGTTTTTAAACAATCTTGTGCATCCAATAGGTGTGTTTGTGTCATTGGATGAACATTTAGGTCATTTTCGTCCTCCCTAGGCTTATTCTTGTCCAATTAGGGTTTTTAATCAATCTTGTGCATCAATAGGTGTGTTTGTGTCATTGGATGAACATTTAGGTCATTTTCGTCCTCCTAGGCTTATTCTTGTCCAATTAGGGTTTTTAACCAATTTTGTGCATCCAATAGGTTTGTTTGTGTCATTGGATGAACATTTAGGTCATTTTCGTTCTCCCTAGGCTTATTCTTGTCCAATTAGGGTTTTTAATCAATCTTGTGCATCCAATAGGTGTGTTTGTGTCATTGGATGAACATTTAGGTCATTTTCGTCCTCCCTAGGCTTATTCTTGTCCAATTAGGGTTTTTAATCAATCTTGTGCATCCAATAGGTGTGTTTGTGTCATTGGATGAACATTTAGGTCATTTTCGTCCTCCCTAGGCTTATTCTTGTCCAATTAGGGTTTTTTTAACCAATCTTGTGCATCCAATAGGTGTGTTTGTGTCATTGGATGACATTTAGGTCATTTTCGTCCTCCCTAGGCTTATTCTTGTCCAATTAGGGTTTTTAATCAATCTTGTGCATCCAATAGGTGTGTTTGTGTCATTGGATGAACATTTAGGTCATTTTCGTCCTCCTAGGCTTATTCTTGTCCAATTAGGGTTTTTAATCAATCTTGTGCATCCAATAGGTGTGTTTGTGTCAATGGATGAACATTTAGGTCATTTTTCGTCCTCCCTAAGCTTATTCTTGTCCAATTAGGTTTTTAATCAATCTTGTGCATCCAATAGGTGTGTTTGTGTCATTGGATGAACATTTAGGTCATTTTCGTCCTCCCTAGGCTTATTCTTGTCCAATTAGGGTTTTTAATCAATCTTGTGCATCCAATAGGTGTGTTTGTGTCAATGGATGAACATTTAGGTCATTTTCGTCCTCCTAGGCTTAGAAAGAATCAATTAGGGTTTTTAATCAATTGCATCCAGTTGTCCTTGTGTCATTGGATCATTTAGGTCAATGCTTATCTTGTCCAATTAGGTTTTTTAATCAATTTTGTGCATCCAATATTTTTCCTCCAATAGGTGTGAATATTTAGGTCATTTTCGTCCTCCCTAGGCTTATTCTTGTCCAATTAGGTTTTTAATCAATCTTGTGCACATCCAATAGGTGTGTTTGTGTCATTGGATGAACATTTAGGTCATTTTCGTCCTCCCTAGGCTTATTCTTGTCCAATTAGGGTTTTTAATCAATCTTGTGCATCCAATAGGTGTGTTTGTGTCATTGGATGACATTTAGGTCATTTTCGTCCTCCCTCAAAGTAGGCTTATTCTTGTCCAATTAGGGTTTTTAACCAATCTTGTGCATCCAATAGGTGTGTTTGTGTCATTGGATGAACATTTAGGTCATTTTCGTCTCCCTAGGCTTTATTCTTGTCCAATTAGGGTTTTTCCAATCTTGTGCATCCAATATAGGTGTGTTGTCATTGGATGAACATTTAGGTCATTTTCGTCTCCCTACTGTATTATTCTGTCCAATTAGGGTTTTTATGAAATCTTGTGCATCCAATAGGTGTGTTTGTGTCATTGGATGAACATTTAGGTCATTTCGTCCTCCCTAGGCTTATTCTTGTCCAAAGGTTTTTATTTTTGTTATGAAAATTTGTTCAATATTTTAACATTTAGGTCATTTTCAAAGACAGGTTTATTCTTGTCCAATTAGGGTTTTAACCAATCTTTGTGCATCCAATAGGTGTGTTTGTGTCATTGGATGAACATTTAGTCATTTTTCGTCCTCCCTAGGCTTATTCTTGTCCAATTAGGGTTTTTAATCAATCTTGTGCATCCAATAGGTGTGTTTGTGTCATTGGATGAACATTTAGGTCATTTTCGTCCTCCCTAGGCTTATTCTTGTCCAATTAGGGTTTTTTAACCAATCTTTGTGCATCCAATAGGTGTGTTTGTGTCATTGGATGAACATTTAGGTCATTTTCGTCCTCCCCTAGGCTTATTCTTGTCCAATTAGGGTTTTTAATCAATCTTGTGCATCCAATAGGTTGTTGTGTCATTGGATGAACATTTAGGTCATTTTCGTCCCTATAGGCTTATTCTTGTCCAATTAGGGTTTTTAATCAATCTTGTGTGCATCCAATAGGTGTGTTTTGTCATTGGATGAACATTTAGGTCATTTTCGTCCTCCTAGGCTTATTCTTGTCCAATTAGGTTTTATCAATCTTGTGCATCCAATAGGTGTGTTTGTGTCATTGGATGAACATTTAGGTCATTTTCGTTTGCAATTAATCCAATCGATTTTTAATCATAACAGTGTCAGGTTTTTGTCAATTTGTGTCAATCGAATAGGTCATTTGTGTCATTGGATGAACATTTAGGTCATTTTCGTCCTTACCTAGGCTTATTCTTGTCCAATATTGGGTTTTTAATCCAATTAGGGGTTTTGTGTGCATCAATAGGTGTGTTTGTGTCATTGGATGAACATTTTAGGTCATTTTTTCCCTAGGCGTCTTGTCCAATAGGCTTAATCTTGTCATTCCTAGTTTGTTGGATGAACATCTGTGTGTCATCCAATCGAGGCTTATTCAATCCAATTTGGTTTCATCTTGTGTGAAATTTGTGTCATTTGAACATTTCGTCATTTTCTCAATAGGCTTATTCTTGTCCAATTAGGTTTTTAAATCAATCTTGTGCATCCAATAGGTGTGTTTGTCATTGGATGAACATTTAGGTCATTTTCGTCCTCCCTATTTATTCTTGTCCAATTAGGGTTTTTTTAATCAATCTTGTGCATCCAATAGGTGTGTTTGCAACATTAGGTCATTTTTTCGTCCAATTTCTTGTCCATTTAGGGTTTTTAACCAATCTTGTGCATCAATAATATTGTGTGTTTAGGCGTGTCATTGGATGATTTGTCCTAGCAATTTATTCTTGTCCAATTAGGTTTTTAATCAATTTTGTGCATTCAATAGGTGTGTTTGTGTCATTGATAGGGTCATTTTCAATCTAGGCTGTGCTTGTCAATTAGTGTTTTTAATCAATTGTGTCAATTGGATTTTGTGTCATTGGATGAACATTTAGGTCATTTTCGTCCTCCCTAGGCTTATTCTTGTCCAATTAGGGTTTTTAATCAATCTTGTGCATCCAATAGGTTGTGTTTGTGTCATTGGATGAACATTTAGGTCATTTTCGTCCTCCCTAGGCTTATTCTTGTCCAATTAGGGTTTTTAATCAATCTTGTGCATCCAATAGGTGTGTTTGTGTCATTGGATGAACATTTAGGTCATTTTCGTCGTCCTCCCTAGGCTTATTCTTGTCCAATTAGGGTTTTTAACCAATCTTGTGCATCCAATAAGTGTGTTTGTGTCATTGGATGAACATTTAGGTCATTTTCGTCCTCCCTAGGCTTATTCTTGTCCAATTAGGGTTTTTAATCAATCTTGTGCATCCAATAGGGTGTGTTTGTGTCATTGGGATGAACATTTAGGTCATTTTCTTCCTCCCTAGGCTTATTCTTGTCCAATTAGGGTTTTTAATCAATCTTGTGCATCCAATAGGTGTGTTTGTGTCATTGGATGAACATTTAGGTCATTTTCGTCCTCCCTAGGCTTATTCTTGTCCAATTAGGGTTTTTAATCAATCTTGTGCATCCAATATAGGTGTGTTTGTGTCATTGGATGAACATTTAGGTCATTTTCGTCCTCCCTAGGCTTATTCTTGTCCAATTAGGGTTTTTAATCAATCTTGTGCATCCAATAGGTGTGTTTGTGTCATTGGATGAACATTTAGGTCATTTTTCGTCCTCCCTAGGCTTATTCTTGTCCAATTAGGGTTTTTTTAATCAATCTTGTGCATCCAATAGGTGTGTTTGTGTCATTGGATGAACATTTAGGTCATTTTCGTCCTCCCTAGGCTTATTCTTGTCCAATTAGGGTTTTTAATCCATCTTGTGCATCCAATAGGTGTGTTTGTGTCATTGGATGAACATTTAGGTCATTTTCGTCCTCCTAGGCTTATTCTTGTCCAATTAGGGTTTTTAATCAATCTTGTGCATCCAATAGGTGTGTTTGTGTCATTGGATGAACATTTAGGTCATTTTCGTCCTCCCTAGGCTTATTCTTGTCCAATTAGGGTTTTTAACCAATCTTGTGCATCCAATAGGTGTGTTTGTGTCATTGGATGAACATTTAGGTCATTTTCGTCCTCCCTAGGCTTATTCTTGTCCAATTAGGGTTTTTAATCAATTTTGTGCATCCAATAGGTGTGTTTGTGTCATTGGATGAACATTTAGGTCATTTTCGTCCTCCCTAGGCTTATTCTTGTCCAATTAGGGTTTTTAATCAATCTTGTGCATCCAATAGGTGTGTTTGTGTCATTGGATGAACATTTAGGTCATTTTCGTCCTCCCTAGGCTTATTCTTGTCCAATTAGGGTTTTTTAATCAATCTTGTGCATCCAATAGGTGTGTTTGTGTCATTGGATGAACATTTAGGTCATTTTCGTCCTCCCTAGGCTTATTCTTGTCCAATTAGGGTTTTTAACCAATCTTGTGCATCCAATAGGTGTGTTTGTGTCATTGGATGAACATTTAGGTCATTTTCGTCCTCCCTAGGCTTATTCTTGTCCAATTAGGGTTTTTAACCAATCTTGTGCATCCAATAGGTGTGTTTGTGTCATTGGATGAACATTTAGGTCATTTTCGTCTCTCCCTAGGCTTATTCTTGTCCAATTAGGGTTTTTTTAATCAATCTTGTGCATCCAATAGGTGTGTTTGTGTCATTGGATGAACATTTAGGTCATTTTCGTCCTCCCTAGGCTTATTCTTGTCCAATTAGGGTTTTTAATCAATCTTGTGCATCCAATAGGTGTGTTTGTGTCATTGGATGAACATTTAGGTCATTTTCGTCCTCCCTAGGCTTATTCTTGTCCAATTAGGGTTTTTTAACCAATCTTGTGCATCCAATAGGTGTGTTTGTGTCATTGGATGAACATTTAGGTCATTTTCGTCCTCCCTAGGCTTATTCTTGTCCAATTAGGGTTTTTAATCAATCTTGTGCATCCAATAGGTGTGTTTGTGTCATTGGATGAACATTTAGGTCATTTTCGTTCTCCCTAGGCTTATTCTTGTCCAATTAGGGTTTTTAATCAATCTTGTGCATCCAATAGGTGTGTTTGTGTCATTGGATGAACATTTAGGTCATTTTCGTCCTCCCTAGGCTTATTCTTGTCCAATTAGGGTTTTTAACCAATCTTGTGCATCCAATAGGTGTGTTTGTGTCATTGGATGAACATTTAGGTCATTTTCGTCCTCCCTAGGCTTATTCTTGTCCAATTAGGGTTTTTAATCAATCTTGTGCATCCAATAGGTGTGTTTGTGTCATTGGATGAACATTTAGGTCATTTTCGTCCTCCCTAGGCTTATTCTTGTCCAATTAGGGTTTTTAATCAATCTTGTGCATCCAATAGGTGTGTGTTTGTGTCATTGGATGAACATTTAGGTCATTTTCGTCCTCCCTAGGCTTATTCTTGTCCAATTAGGGTTTTTAATCAATCTTGTGCATCCAATAGGTAGGTGTGTTTGTGTCATTGGATGAACATTTAGGTCATTTTCGTCCTCCCTAGGCTTATTCTTGTCCAATTAGGGGTTTTTAATCAATCTTGTGCATCCAATAGGTGTGTTTGTGTCATTGGATGAACATTTAGGTCATTTTTCGTCCTCCCTAGGCTTATTCTTGTCCAATTAGGGTTTTTAACCAATCTTGTGCATCCAATAGGTGTGTTTGTGTCATTGGATGAACATTTAGGTCATTTTCGTCCTCCCTAGGCTTATTCTTGTCCAATTAGGGTTTTTAATCAATCTTGTGCATCCAATAGGTGTGTTTGTGTCATTGGATGAACATTTAGGTTTTTTTCGTCTCCTAGGCTTATTCTTGTCCAATTAGGGTTTTTAACCAATCTTGTGCATCCAATATAGGTGTGTTTGTGTGTCATTGGATGAACATTTAGGTCATTTTCGTCTCCCTAGGCTTATTCTTGTCCAATTAGGGTTTTTAATCAATCTTGTGCATCCAATAGGTGTGTTTGTGTCATTGGATGAACATTTAGGTCATTTTCGTCCTCCCTAGGCTTATTCTTGTCCAATTAGGGTTTTTAAATCAATCTTGTGCATCCAATAGGTGTGTTTGTGTCATTGGATGAACATTTAGGTCATTTTCGTCCTCCCTAGGCTTATTCTTGTCCAATTAGGGTTTTTAATCAATCTTGTGCATCCAATAGGTGTGTTTGTGTCATTGGATGAACATTTAGGTCATTTTCGTCCTCCCTAGGCTTATTCTTGTCCAATTAGGGTTTTTAACCAATCTTGTGCATCCAATAGGTGTGTTTGTGTGTCATGGGATGAACATTTAGGTCATTTTCGTCCTCCCTAGGCTTATTCTTGTCCAATTAGGGTTTTTAACCAATCTTGTGCATCCAATAGGTGTTTGTGTCATTGGATGAACATTTAGGTCATTTTCGTCCTCCCTAGGCTTATTCTTGTCCAATTAGGGTTTTTAATCAATCTTGTGCATCCAATAGGTGTGTTTGTGTCATTGGATGAACATTTAGGTCATTTTCGTCCTCCCTAGGCTTATTCTTGTCCAATTAGGGTTTTTTTAATCAATCTTGTGCATCCAATAGGTGTGTTTGTGTCATTGGATGAACATTTAGGTCATTTTCGTCCTCCCTAGGCTTATTCTTGTCCAATTAGGGTTTTTAATCAATCTTGTGCATCCAATAGGTGTGTTTGTGTCATTGGATGAACATTTAGGTCATTTTCGTCCTCCCTAGGCTTATTCTTGTCCAATTAGGGTTTTTAATCAATCTTGTGCATCCAATAGGTGTGTTTTGTGTCATTGGATGAACATTTAGGTCATTTTCGTCCTCCCTAGGCTTATTCTTGTCCAATTAGGGTTTTTAAATCAATCTTGTGCATCCAATAGGTGTGTTTGTGTCATTGGATGAACATTTAGGTCATTTTCGTCCTCCCTAGGCTTATTCTTGTCCAATTAGGGTTTTTTAATCAATCTTGTGCATCCAATAGGTGTGTTTGTGTCATTGGATGAACATTTAGGTCATTTTCGTCCTCCCTAGGCTTATTCTTGTCCAATTAGGGTTTTTAATCAATCTTGTGCATCCAATAGGTGTGTTTGTGTCATTGGATGAACATTTAGGTCATTTTTCGTCCTCCTAGGCTTATTCTTGTCCAATTAGGGTTTTTAACCAATCTTGTGCATCCAATAGGTGTGTTTGTGTCATTGGATGAACATTTAGGTCATTTTCGTCCTCCCTAGGCTTATTCTTGTCCAATTAGGGTTTTTTAACCAATCTTGTGCATCCAATAGGTGTGTGTTTGTGTCATTGGATGAACATTTAGGTCATTTTCGTCGTCCTCCTAGGCTTATTCTTGTCCAATTAGGGTTTTTAATCAATCTTGTGCATCCAATATAGGTGTGTTTGTGTCATTGGATGAACATTTAGGTCATTTTTCGTCCTCCCTAGGCTTATTCTTGTCCAATTAGGGTTTTTAATCAATCTTGTGCATCCAATAGGTGTGTTTGTGTCATTGGATGAACATTTAGGTCATTTTCGTCCTCCCTAGGCTTATTCTTGTCCAATTAGGGTTTTTAACCAATCTTGTGCATCCAATAGGTGTGTTTGTGTCATTGGATGAACATTTAGGTCATTTTCGTCCTCCCTAGGCTTATTCTTGTCCAATTAGGGTTTTTAACCAATCTTGTGCATCCAATAGGTGTGTTTGTGTCATTGGATGAACATTTAGGTCATTTTCGTCCTCCCTAGGCTTATTCTTGTCCAATTAGGGTTTTTTAATCAATCTTGTGCATCCAATAGGTGTGTTTGTGTCATTGGATGAACATTTAGGTCATTTTTCGTCCTCCTAGGCTTATTCTTGTCCAATTAGGGTTTTTTAACCAATCTTGTGCATCCAATAGGTGTGTTTGTGTCATTGGATGAACATTTAGGTCATTTTCGTCCTCCCTAGGCTTATTCTTGTCCAATTAGGGTTTTTAATCAATCTTGTGCATCCAATATAGTGTGTTTGTGTCATTGGATGAACATTTAGGTCATTTTCGTCCTCCCTAGGCTTATTCTTGTCCAATTAGGGTTTTTAACCAATCTTGTGCATCCAATAGGTGTGTTTGTGTCATTGGATGAACATTTAGGTCATTTTCGTCCTCCCTAGGCTTATTCTTGTCCAATTAGGGTTTTTAACCAATCTTGTGCATCCAATAGGTGTGTTTGTGTCATTGGATGAACATTTAGGTCATTTTCGTCCTCCCTAGGCTTATTCTTGTCCAATTAGGGTTTTTAATCAATCTTGTGCATCCAATAGGTGTGTTTGTGTCATTGGATGAACATTTAGGTCATTTTCGTCCTCCCTAGGCTTATTCTTGTCCAATTAGGGTTTTTAATCAATCTTGTGCATCCAATAGGTGTGTTTGTGTCATTGGATGAACATTTAGGTCATTTTCGTCCTCCCTAGGCTTATTCTTGTCCAATTAGGGTTTTTAACCAATCTTGTGCATCCAATAGGTGTGTTTGTGTCATTGGATGAACATTTAGGTCATTTTCGTCCTCCCTAGGCTTATTCTTGTCCAATTAGGGTTTTTAACCAATCTTGTGCATCCAATAGGTGTGTTTGTGTCATTGGATGAACATTTAGGTCATTTTCGTCCTCCCTAGGCTTATTCTTGTCCAATTAGGGTTTTTAATCAATCTTGTGCATCCAATATAGGTGTGTTTGTGTCATTGGATGAACATTTAGGTCATTTTCGTCCTCCCTAGGCTTATTCTTGTCCAATTAGGGTTTTTAATCAATCTTGTGCATCCAATAGGTGTGTTTGTGTCATTGGATGAACATTTAGGTCATTTTCGTCTCTCCCTAGGCTTATTCTTGTCCAATTAGGGTTTTTAATCAATCTTGTGCATCCAATAGGTGTGTTTGTGTCATTGGATGAACATTTAGGTCATTTTCGTCCTCCCTAGGCTTATTCTTGTCCAATTAGGGTTTTTAATCAATCTTGTGCATCCAATAGTGTGTTTGTGTCATTGGATGAACATTTAGGTCATTTTCGTCCTCCCTAGGCTTATTCTTGTCCAATTAGGGTTTTTAATCAATCTTGTGCATCAATAGGTGTGTTTGTGTCATTGGATGAACATTTAGGTCATTTTCGTCCTCCCTAGGCTTATTCTTGTCCAATTAGGGTTTTTAATCAATCTTGTGCATCCAATAGGTGTGTTTGTGTCATTGGATGAACATTTAGGTCATTTTCGTCCTCCCTAGGCTTATTCTTGTCCAATTAGGGTTTTTAATCAATCTTGTGCATCCAATAGGTGTGTGTTTGTGTCATTGGATGAACATTTAGGTCATTTTCGTCCTCCCTAGGCTTATTCTTGTCCAATTAGGGTTTTTAACCAATCTTGTGCATCCAATAGGTTTGTTTGTGTCATTGGATGAACATTTAGGTCATTTTCGTCCTCCCTAGGCTTATTCTTGTCCAATTAGGGTTTTTAACCAATCTTGTGCATCCAATAGGTGTGTTTGTGTCATTGGATGAACATTTAGGTCATTTTCGTCCTCCCTAGGCTTATTCTTGTCCAATTAGGGTTTTTAACCAATCTTGTGCATCCAATAGGTTGTGTTTGTGTCATTGGATGAACATTTAGGTCATTTTCGTCCTCCCTAGGCTTATTCTTGTCCAATTAGGGTTTTTAACCAATCTTGTGCATCCAATAGGTGTGTTTGTGTCATTGGATGAACATTTAGGTCATTTTCGTCCTCCCTAGGCTTATTCTTGTCCAATTAGGGTTTTTAATCAATCTTGTGCATCCAATAGGTGTGTTTGTGTCATTGGATGAACATTTAGGTCATTTTCGTCCTCCCTAGGCTTATTCTTGTCCAATTAAGGGTTTTTAACCAATTTTGTGCATCCTATAGGTTGTTTGTGTCATTGGATGAACATTTAGGTCAATTTCGTTCTCCTTAGGTTTATTCTTGTCCAATTAGGGTTTT
>PGTU02012328.1:0-22847 GCA_002896215.2 Cicer echinospermum | reverse complement strand
GATTGTCAACAAAACGTATTGAGATCTGTAATCACAATTATGAAGTTGTTAATTTGTTGCCATGAACCATTGAGAGCACTATGAGAAATTATGAAAGTTATGATTGTTATGTAAAAATTGTGAGAATAAAGATTGAAAGACATCTTATATAGTTTCTGAAAAACCAACTACGAAATCGATTTCCCAATCGATTTTGTAAAGTTATAAATGGTGCTAAATCGATTTGCCAATCGATTATCGCGAGTCTTGTTTTTCTTTAATCTTGAAACTATACAAGCTAATCGATTTACCAATCGATTCTTTAAAACAACACTTTTCAGTAGAACATTTCCAGACTTGCATAAATCGATTTCCTAATCGATTTCTGGGAAACTGTTTCAATAAAAGTAATATCAATCGATTACTCAATCGATTTGCCAAGTCTCAGAGTCGATGTATAAACACAGAGTCGATTTGGTCACAATCTCAGAGTTTACTGTGTTTTCAAAAAGTCTCAAGTTTATTTGCCAATCGATTGGTTTCAAAACAGTGGCTCAGTTTTTTGATGTCAATCAATGTGTCAATCGATTGGATTCAAAACAGTGACTCAGTTTTAATGTCAATCGATTTGCCAATCGATTTAAATTCAAAACAGTGACTCCGCTATTTGATATCAATCGATTGCACAATCGATTTAATTCAAAACAGTGACTCAGCTATTTGATGTCAATCGACTTGTCAATCGCTTTGGTAGCATGTTCCTGAAAAGTTTTTACCTGGTGTTTAGTTCAATCGATTTTCCCAATCGATTGCAACCAAACTTTATCAAAATTGAAAGTGTTAACAATAGATTGTCCAATCGATTGTATTTGTCACAGGTGAGGTTATTTTTCAAATGATAATTTGTCAATCGATTTGCCAATCGATTTCCTCAGCACTGGAGTGCCACTGTGACTCATTCAATCGATTTTACCAATCGATGTGTTACCATCAGGTTTGATTTTGTGAAATGTTCAATCGATTTCTCAATCGATTACTCAACAAATCAGAGGCTACTGACTTGTGCAGTTTTCATTTTTAATTAAGCTAATCGATTGCCTAATCGATTTCACATTTACAAACACTTAAGATTTCCTTACACCCTTGTTATGAAATCGATTTCCCAATCGATTTACATAGTCAGAATTCAACTTTTGTTGATTTCTTGTGTTCCAAGCAATTTGATCCAAGTGTGTAGGATTGGATTATGGTTCCTGAAATCTTGCTCAATTCAAATATTAGATTTATCATGTATTGTACGAACATTGTTGAATTATTAATTATGTCAAAATTAGGAATCAAAGGATCAAAATCCAACAATCTCCCCCTTTTTGGCATAATTGACAATTCATACAATTTGTAACTTGAGCAATTTCAGACATATTAAAAGCATCATAAAATTAATGTTGAATGATCAGATCAGAGCATGTAGAGCATGTATCAGAGCATATCAGATCAGATCATATGAGCAGATCATATTAATACAACATATATTAATTAACAAGTGTCAGAGAATATATTTAAAATATCATAAAAAAATATCAGAACATAACAATAAGCATCAAGTTATAATATTTCTCCCCCTTTGTCAGTTAAGGCAAAAAGGCAGAAAATAATTCCTCCCCCTATGTTACAGAACATAAGCATTGGGGTTGAAACCATTTAACTTGTGTATTAGAGTAAAAACAGTCAAAACAATCATAGCAATTATGAACATATCAATGAATTCATAGAGATGGAATAAACTGTCATATGCATTAAACAAAATCACAAGAATACAGCAAGACATGGCAAAACAGCATAGATCCTAAAACCTAATCTCCTAATCTAGGCTGGGCCTCACTATTATCTAAGGAAGAGGTTGAGACCGCTGTATTACCCTCAGCAGGTGTCTCCTCTTCGTGAGTCTCAGGGTTAACTAGGGGATCTGGGTTAGGTTCCTCAGCTGCTTGGCGACCAATGTCTGCAACGTCTTCAAATGATAGTTTGATGCCGAGGTGTGCCTGAATTTCATCCACATTTTGAACAACTGAGTTCAAGGAGGCTTGCATACTCCTTAGGCGTGCTTCTACTCTGGACTGAAATTCCAACACATTGGCATTATGTACCATCTGAGCTTCAATAAATTCCAAAATCTTAAACAACAAAAGCAGGAGTAGCAGGGACAGTTTCAGTTTGAGGCGGAGGTGGAGGTGGAGGCTGTGCTGGCTCAGCTGCAGGCTGTGATCTCATCCAAATTCCTTGTACCCTTTTCAATTGCATCTGATTCACAATTGATTCTCCAAAAATCAGGGTGGTCTTGACAGATTCTTCATTTACCAGAGAAACCTTGAAGCGTTTGAGAATCTTGGTGATCAGTTGCGGATAAGGTAGCATGAGCTTAGTCTGCGAAGCTTCCAACATATGCCTGAGCACTATCCAAGTCCAGCTCATCCTTAATTCCTTTGATAATCCCCATAGCAGTAGTATGTCCAACTTTTGAACTACTGCGTGATTTCCTGATCTTGGCACTAACATACGAGTCAAAGCATACATCAACATTCTATGTTGGACCTTCATTTGACCAATGGGCAGTGACACCGATTCAACAAACCCATCGACCATCAGGTCTTTAACTGCTGTGTGTCTATCCATAGACTCTTCCCAACCTTGGTCAGCATTGTCAGCTTCTGAACTTCCATCAATGGACTTGCCGTAAAAAGGCAATCCTGATAAGGTAGAGAAATCGTCGAAAGTCATAGCAATCTTCTTCCCTTTGACTTGAGCAGAGAAACCTTCTTCAGTTAACTTGAAAGATGAGTAGAATTCCCTGATCAGCTTAGGGTAACAGTCAAGTGTAGACGAAAGAAAGTTCTCAAGTCCATGGAATCTGAGGTGATCCTGAAAAGTGACTCGACATTATCAAAATAAGGAAATCCATTGTCCTTGCTTCATGGATTTTTCTTTTTACGAAATCAGGTGATATGGAGGATTGAGGTTCCTTTTCTTTTGGTGCAGGGACCTTCTTAGCAGGGGGTGAAGAAATGGGTTTCTTCTTTGCAGGGGTGAAGAAATGGGTTGCTTCTTTCGCTTTTGAGTAATCTCCTTCATTGCATCAGCCATTAATTTCTCAGTGGGAGTTCCTTACGTTTCTTGATCTTTTCTGGAATAGGAGCAGGAGCCTTTCCCTTGTCCTTGGCAAGAATTTTTGTGTGTTGGAATCGGAACTCTCTTTGTTAGTGTTTGTGGTGGTGAAGGAGTTTCACTTGTTGAAGATGAAGAAGGTGAAGGTGTACGTGGCTGGGTTTGTTTCACACGAGCCATGATCGCAAAAAAAAATAGATTGAATGTAGGTAGAGTGTTGATAGAATGAACAAACTGATGAAGATGCAGAGCAGTGAAGCAGATAGAGTGAAAAACTGAAAATCTGGAAAATCTGGAAAAATCTGAGAAACTGATGAAGAAATCGATTTTTTCCTTTATCTTTTATACTTTAACCCTTGTCAATCGATTTCCAAATCGATTGGGTTACCGTTACACCGAATCCTTAATCGATTGTGTAATTATGATGTCCAACGGCTAGTAAAAAAGTTCGCAACGGTCATATTCCAAATCGATTCCCAAATCGATTGTCCGTTTTACTTAATCGATGTCCAAATCGATTGTCCCAAATGTCAAAAACTGAACACTGAATCAATCGATTTCCAAATCGATGCTCGGGATTTTTACAAAATATTTTCCAAAAAATCTGAAGTCTGGGCTAACCAAATCGATTTCCAAATCGATTTTATAAACAATTTTCATCAGGTAATCGATTTCCAACTCGATTAATCTGGAAGACTTCACTGTTAAATACCAGAAAAGAAACTTATATTTCACTAGGATCAATGATCCCTAGTTTCATCCTTATGTTCAAAAAGCTTTCTTTTGGTAATGCTTTCGTGAAGATATCTGCTAGCTGTTCTGTAGTATTCACATATTCGAGTTTGATGACTCCATTCTGAAAATGGTCTCTTATGAAGTGGTGCCTTACCTCAATATGTTTTGTCTTGAATGCATTACAGGGTTCTTGGTTATGCTGATAGCACTTGTGTTATCACACATTATCGGCACTGTTCCCAAATCGACACCGAAGTCCATTAGATGCTGTTTCATCCACAAGATTTGAGCACAACAGCTCCCAGCTGCTATGTATTCAGCTTCTGCAGTAGACAATGCAATACTTGTTTGCTTCTTACTAAACCAGGAACTAGAGAATTACCAAGTAGATGACAAGTGCCTGAAGTACTCTTTCTGTCAAGTTTACAACCAGCAAAGTCTGAGTCTGAATATCCAACCAAAGTACATGTTGAACCTTTTGGATACCACAAACCAAGACTTTTAGTACCTACCAAGTATCTGAAAATTCTCTTTACTGCACTGAGGTGAGATTCCTTCGGATTCGATTGATACCGTGCACACATGCAAACGCTGAACATAATATCTGGCCGGCTTGCTGTAAGATAGAGCAGAGATCCAATCATACCACGAAATCTAGTTACATCTACAGGTTTACCTATCTCATCTCGGTCTAAGAAATTTCCATGACTCATGGGTGTATCAATGGACTTAAGCTTATCAAAGTTAAATTTCTTTATCAAATCAGAACAATATTTGGATTGACTAATGAAAATGCCTTGCTTGCTTTGGTTAATTTGAAATCCCAAGAAATATGACAGTTCACCCATATTTGACATTTCAAATTTACCTTTCATTAAGTTTTCAAATTCTTTGCAAAGTTTATCATTTGTTGATCCAAATATGATGTCATCAACATAAATTTGGACCAGCAAGATGTCATTTTCAGTAGTTTTTTGTAAAGAGTGTCTTATCAACATTTCCTCTAGAAAAATTTTGTTGAATGAGGAAAGTGCTGAGTTTCTCATACCAAGCTCTTGGAGCTTGTTTCAACCCCATAGAGGGCCTTTGAGAGTTTATACACATGGTTAGGAAAATCTGAATTTTCAAAACCTGGTGTTTGACTCACAAAAAACTTCCTCTTGTAGGTCTCCATTAAGAAATGCACTCTTCACATCCATTTGATATAGATTGAAGTCCATGATACATGCATAAGCCAACAAAATCCTTATGGCTTCTAGTCTAGCTACAGGGGCATAGGTCTCATCAAAGTCTATTCCCTCCTCTTGACTATAACCCTTTGCAACTAATCTGGCCTTATTCCTAGTTATCACACCATTCTCATCTAACTTATTTCTGAACACCCACCTAGTTCCTATAACATGCTTACCCTCTGGCCTAGGTACCAAGTTCCACACTTTGTTCCTCTCAAACTGGTTTAACTCCTCTTGCATAGCAAGTATCCACTCACTATCTAAAAGGGCTTCCTTAATGTTCTTAGGTTCAATCTGAGACACAAAGGCTGTGAGGTTACAGAACTCTCTAAGGTTTCCTCTAGTTGACACACCTCTAGAGATATCGCCTATAATGTTGTCTAAAGGGTGGTTTCGGTTGAACTCTCCATTCCTTAGGTAACTCACTGGTTTCTATAGGTTCTAAAGGGTCTGCACTAGTTGGAGGATCAACTATAGGTTGTTCTAGGGGTTCAGATTCTACAACATCATCCAAAATATCATTAACCTTAGAAGGAGTTTTGTTCAAGTTTTCTGTAAACGATTCATCAATTTTACATGAAACTGACTCTTCTATGGTTTTGTTCTTTTGTTGTAGATTCTATAGGCCTTACTAGTTTGGGAATATCCTAGAAAGATACCTTCATCTGCCTTAGGGTCAAACTTTCCTAGGTGTTCTTTGCCATTGTTCAAAACAAAGCATTTACAACCAAAGATTCTAAAGTAGGACAGGTTTGGTTTTCTACCCTTGTAAAGCTCATAGGGTGTTTTCCTAAGCAGGGGCCTAATGATAACTCTATTCACAACATGGGTCGCTGTACTAATTGCATCTGCCCAAAAATACTTAGGTAGGTTGGAGTCCTTAAGCATGGTCCTAGCTAACTCTTCTAGGGATCTATTCTTCCTCTCCACTACCCCATTCTGCTGTGGTGTCCTAGGGGCTGAATAGATGTGGTTGATTCCATTTGATTCACAATAATTTTGAAAAAGATCATTTTGGAATTCACCTCCATGATCACTTTTTATTGAAACAAATTTTCAAGTCATTCTCATTTTGTACTAAAGCAGCAAACTTTTTGAAAACAGAGAATGTATCACTTTTATGAGCTAAAAAGTAAGTCCATGTGAATCTAGAATAATCATCAACCAGCACATATCCATACAGGTTTCCACCTAAACTCTTAACTTGGGCAGGTCCAAAGAGGTCCATGTGAACTAGTTGTAAAACTCTATTTGTTCTAACCAAATCTATAGAGGGAAATGGAGTCTTAACCAGTTTACTCTTCTCACATGAATCGCACAACCTATCCTTAGAAAACTTCCTATTGGGGAGTCCTATTACTAGCTGTTTGCTAACAAGCTTATTCAAGTGATTAATATGAATATGAGCAATGCGTTTATGCCACAGCCATGTTTCATCTTGGTTTGATAACAAGCAACATACAACACTAGGTACAGAATTGAAATCCAACATGTAGATGTTGTTAATTCTGTCACCAATCAGCTTTATGTTTTTGTCATCTTTATGTTCAATGATGCATGATTGGGATGAAAAACTTACTTGAAAACCTTTGTCACATAGCTGACTTATGCTTAGCAAGTTATGCTTGAGTCCTTCAACATATAATACATTCTTAATCACTGTCGTTGACTCATTGCCTATGTCACCAATTCCAATAATTTTTCCTCTATTGTTGTCTCCATATTTGACAAAGCCTCCTTCCTTTAATGTCAAGGACAGGAATTTGGATTTGTCCCTGTCATGTGCTTAGAACATCCGCTATCCAAATACCATGAGTGCTTAGTGGATGTCAAGCACACCTGCAAAACAAAATCAGAATTTTGTTTTAGGTCCCCAATCTAAATTGGGTCCTGTTTGGTTAGTGTCAAACACAGATTTCTTTGCTGTCCAAATTTGCTTCCATCCCTTATTGGCTAATTTTTTTAAACTTGCAATTTGACACAAAATGTCCATTTCTGCAACAGAAATGACACTTGCCTTTAAAGGATGAATGGTGATTTGGCTTAGTAAAGATATCATACATATTCTTAGCAATAGCAGATTTTTGACCATGTTTGACACTTCTGGTTTGCATATAACCAATACCATATCTATTTTTATTCCTTTCAACATGCATGTTTGGTGTATATCCTAAACCAGATTTTTCATGAACATGTCTTTGATTGCTAAGTATGACATTCAGTTTATCTTTTACTATTAGCAAACTTTAACAAATCAGATTTTAATGATGCAACTGTATTTTCAAGTTCAATGCACTTTGCAGATTTTTCTTGTGAATCCTTTTTCAATTGTTCACATAAATTTTCAATTTTTTTATGCTCAACATTCATTTGTTCAAGCATTTTCTTTGTGCTTAACAATTGTTTTATGGAGTTCACATAATCATCATGCAATTCATTGAAAGCTTCTTGAAGTTCATCATAGGTTGGATTAGATTGTGAACTAACCTCATTTTCTGATTCTGAATCTGAATTTGCCATGAGACACATATTGGCTTCTTCTTTCATCCGAAGAGGCAGAGGATTCATCGTTATCGTTCCAAGCAATATACTCCCTTCTTTGTTTTGGTGACTGGTTCTTTGCCTTTTGATTTTGCAGCTTTATTTTTGTTCTGCAATTTGTAGCATTCTGACTTTATGTGACCACTCTTTCCACATTCATAGCATGTAATTTGCTTGTTGTCACTGGTCTTGGAGCTGGATGGTTTTCTGAATTTGTTATCTTTCTTCTTCAGAAATTTCTTAAATTTCTTGACAAGCAGTCCGATTTCTGGTTCTTCATTGTCACTGCTGGATTCATTTGAGCAGCTATCGGATTCAGTTTTTGATTGATTTGCTTGAACCTTCAGAGATAAACCTTTCTTTTTCCTACTTTCCATTTCAGCTTCATCCAGTCGATGTAATTCCAATTCATGTTCCCTTAATTTCCAAATAATGTTGCTGTCGTCATCTTCGCTAGATCCTTAGACTCAGCTATTGCGGTAATCTTGGGCTGCCATTCTCTGGTTAAGCATCTCATAATCTTTCCAATCTGCTGTTCATTATCCACATATTTTCCTAATGCATGCAGGTTGTTGACAATGTGTGTGAATCTTGTTTGCAAATCACTTATTGACTCTTCTTTCTTCATGCTAAATAATTCATATTCGTGCATGAGCGTATTCACGCGAGCTCTCTTAACATCAGTAGTACCTTCATGCGTTTCTTGGAGGATGTCCCACATCTCTTTTGCTGACTTGCAATTGGATACTCTAAAGAACTCTTCTGCACATAGGGCTGATGTGATTATGTTCTTCGCCTTCGCATTGAAACCAACTTTCTTTTTGTCTTCATCGGACCAGTCGGCTCTAGGCTTTAAAATCATTGAGTCATTCGTTCCTGCAATCTTGGGGATATATGGACCGTTTTCAACAGCATCAAGGATGTCAATGCCACTTGCTTCCAGGAATATGAGCATTCTTTGCTTCCAGTACATGTAGGTTGTACCGTTGAAAGCTGGTGGTCGTGCTAACGAAGCGCCTTCTCCCAGAACGTCAGTCGAGGCCATTTTCTTATAAGTGTTACCTCTCAAGAAGTTGGCTCTGATACCAATTGTTGGTATCAGTGACCTCGCAATAACAAAAAATATATATCAGTTTACGTTACAAAATTAATCAGTATCAAGCGCACAGCGGAATTTCAATTTTGAGGTATGCAAAGTTAGCAATATAGAAAATTAAAGAGAGAGAGTTAGAGAAGAAGACACAGAGATTTATCCTGGTTCGGTTGTCCACAACAACCTACGTCCAGTCCTGAAAATCCAATCGGATTTCAGATTTTCTTCTCCTTCAATAGAAAGAATCAATTACAAAGATTTTTCCAGTTTCCTCCCTGAAACCTATCAATCTCTAATTATGTCTTTCCTATTGAATACCCTCTGATCCTTGTAGACACTCAGCAGCCTATCACAGAATCAAAGTACAACTCTTTCTTGTTGAGCCCTCTCAACCAAGAAAGTAGTCACCAGTTTCAAGCTGGCTTTTCTTGCGTTCTATTCCTTTCAAAGATTTATTACAGAATGAATAAAAGATGTAAAACAAAAGAGTCTTCAATCTTTATGAATGTTGCTCCTCACGAATCTGAATATTCAAGGCTTGTTCATGAGCACATTATCATTTCTCTTAGATTGTCAACAAAACGTATTGAGATCTGTAATCACAATTATGAAGTTGTTAATTTGTTGCCATGAACCATTGAGAGCACTATGAGAAATTAGGAAAGTTATGAATTGTTATGTAAAAATTGGGAGAATAAAAGATTGAAAGACATCTTATATAGTTCTGAAAAACCCAACTACGATATTCAAGTGTGTAGGATTGGATTATGGTTCCTGAAATCTTGCTCAATTCAAATATTAGATTTATCATGTATTGTATGAACATTGTTGAATTATTAATTATGTCAAAATTAGGAATCAAAGGATCAAAATCCAACAACAAAGACAGCTATTGGAAGCACAAAATTGGTTAAAAACTATAATTGTACAAAAATAAGCAACTGGAGGACGAAAATGACCTAAATGTTCATCCAATAACACAAACACACCTATTGCATGCAGAAGATTGGTTAAAAACCCTAAATGGACTAGAATAAACCTAGGTAGGACGAAAATGACCTAAATGTTTATCCAATGACACAAATGAACTTATTTGATGTACAAGATTGGTTAAAAACCCAAATTGGACTACAATAAACCTAGGAGGACGAAAATGACGTAAATGTTCATCCAATGACACAAAACACCTATTGGAAGCCCAAGATTGTTTAAAAACCCTAAATGGACAAGAATAAATTTAGGGAGGACGAAAATGACCTAAATGTTCATCCAATAACACAAACACACTTATTGCATGCACAAGATTGGTTAAAAACCCTAAATGGACTAACTAAACCTAGATATGACGAAAATGACCTAACTGTTTATCCAATGACACAAATGAACTTATTGGTTGCACAAGATTGGTTAAAATCCTAATTGGACAAGAATAAGCCTAAGGACGACGAAAATGACCTAAATGTTCATCCAATGACACAAACGCACATATAGGATTCACAAGATTGGTTAAAAACCCTAATTGGACTAGAATAAACCTAGGAAGGACGAAAATGACCTAAATGTTCATCAAATGAAAACAAATGAACTTATTGGAATGCACACAAGATGGTTGAACACCCTAATTGGACCTGAATAAGCCCAAGGACGACGAAAATGACCTAAATGTTTATCCAATGACACAAATGAACTTATTGGATGGACAAGATTGGTTAAAATCCTACTTGGACAAGAATAAGCCTAAGAGAGGACGAAAAATGGCCTAAATGTTAATCCAATGACACAAATGAACTTATTGGATGCACAAGATTTGTTAAAAACCTTAATTGGACTAGAGAATAAGCCTAGGGAGGAACGAAAATGACCTAAATGTTCATCCAATGACACAAACACACCTATTGGATGCACATGATTGGTTAAAAACCCTAATTGGACAAGAATAAGCCTAGGGAGGACGAAAATGACCTAAATGTTCATCCAATGACACAAATGAACTATTAGATACACAAGATTTGTTAAAAACCCTAATTGGACAAGAATAAACCTAAGGAGGACGAAAATGACCTAAATGATCATCCAATGACACAAATGAACTTATTGGATGCACAAGATTTGTAAAAAAACTCTAATTGGACAAGAATAAGCCTAGGGAGGACGAAAATGACCTAAATGTTCATCCAATGACACAAACACACCTATTGGATGCACAAGATTGGTTAAAAACCCTAATTGGACTAGAATAACCTAGGGAGGACGAAAATGACCTAAATGTTCATCCAATGACACAAATGAAAACTTATTGGATGCACAAGATTGGTTAAAAACCCTAATTGGACAAGAATAAACCTAGGGAGGACGAAAATGACCTAAATGTTCATCCAATGACAAAATGAACTTATTGGATGCACAAGATTGGTTAAAAACCCTAATTGGACAAGAATAAATCTAGGGAGGACGAAAATGACCTAAATGTTCATCCAATGACACAAATGAACTTATTGGATGCACAAGATTGGTAAAAAACCCTAATTGGACTAGAAATAACCTAGGGAGGACGAAAATGACCTAAATGTTCATCCAATGACACAAATGAACTTATTGGATGCACAAGATTGGTTAAAAACCCTAATTGGACAAGAATAAGCCTAGGGAGGACGAAAATGACCTAAATGTTCATCCAATGACACAAACACAACTATTGGATGCACAAGATTGGTTAAAAACCCTAATTGGACTAGAATAACCCTAGGGAGGACGAAAATGACCTAAATGTTCATCCAATGACACAAAATGAACTTATTGGATGCACAAGATTGGTTAAAAACCCCTAATTGGACAAGAATAAGCCTAGGAGGACGAAAATGACCTAAATGTTCATCCAATGACACAAATGAACTTATTGGATGCACAAGATTGGTTAAAAACCCTAATTGGACAAGAATAAGCCTAAGGAGGACGAAAATGACCTAAATGTTCATCCAATGACACAAACACACCTATTGGATGCACAAGATTGGTTAAAAACCCTAATTGGACAAGAATAAACCTAGGGAGGACGAAAATGACCTAAATGTTCATCCAATGACACAAACACACCTATTGGATGCACAAGATTGGTTTAAAAACCCTAATTGGACTAGAATAAACCTAGGGAGGACGAAAATGACCTAAATGTTCATCCAATGACCAATGACACAAATGAACCTATTGGATGCACAAGATTGGTTAAAAACCCTAATTGGACAAGAATAAGCCTAGGGAGGACGAAAATGACCTAAATGTTCATCCAATGACACAAATGAACTTATTGGATGCACAAGATTGGTTAAAAACCCTAATTGGACAAGAAATAAACCTAGGGAGGACGAAAATGACCTAAATGTTCATCAAATGACACAAATGAACCTATTGGATGCACAAGATTGGTTAAAAATCCTAATTGGACAAGAACAAACCTAAGGAGGACGAAAATGACCTAAATGTTCATCCAATGACACAAATGAACTTATTGGATGCACAAGATTGGTTAAAAACCCTAATTGGACTAGAATAAGCCTAGGGAGGACGAAAATGACCTAAATGTTCATCCAATGACACAAATGAACTTATTGGATGCACAAGATTGGTTAAAAAACCCTAATTGGACAAGAATAAACCTAGGGAGGACGAAAATGACCTAAATGTTCATCGAAATGACACAAATGAACTTATTGGATGCCAAGATTGGTTAAAAACCTAATTGACAAACTAACATTAAGGAATATGACCAAGATTGAAAACCAATAATACAAAAGAACTAGGGATGACGAAAAATTAAAATCCCTATTGGAATGTTCTAGGGAGACAATGACTTAAAATGACACACACTATTGGATGCATGCAGACAAGATTGGTTAAAAACCTAATTGGACAAGAATAAGCCTAAAGTAAGGGAGGACGAAAATGCCTAAATGTTCACCTACACAAACACACTCATGCACAATGACACACTAATGGAGAATAAGCCTAGGGAGGCACGAAATATCTAAATGTTCATGACACAAAGAACTATTGGATGCACAAGATTGTTTAAAAACCAGTAATTGGACCTAGAATAAACCTAGGGAGGACGAAAATGACTAAATGTTCATCCAATGACACAAACACACCTTATTGATGCACAAGATTGGTTAAAAACCCTAATCGACAAGAATAAGCCTAGGAAAAAAATGACCTAAATGTTATTGATGACCAACATGAACAGATCATGAGTTAAAAAGCTGGATTGGACAAGATCATCCAAGGGACACAAATACAAACTTACATGATCAGGCACTTATGGATCTTGATGAAAACCCTAATTGGACAAGAATAATCTAGGAAGGACGAAAATGACCTAAATGTTCATCCTGGACTTATTGGATGCACAAGATTGGTTAAAAACCTAATTGGACAAGAATAACCCTAGGGAGGACGAAAATGACCTAAATGTTCATCCAATGACTCACAAACTTATTGGTTGATTATTGGATAATGCACAAGATTGTCTAAGAGAAACTCTAAAGATTCCTTGTTCTAATTGGAACTAGAATGCAAATGGTTAAAAAACCCTAATTGAACAAGGGAAGCAATACGAAAATGACCTAAATGTTCATCCAATGACACAAACAACTTATTGATGCACAAGATTGTTAAAAACCCAATTGGACAAGAATAACCCTATTGACGAAATGATGACCTAAATGTTCATCCAATGACACAATCACAATATTGGATTCATTAAAGTTGGTTAAAAACCCTATTGGACAAGAATTTGCCTATCGAGGACGAAAAGACCTAAATGTTCATCCAATGACACAAACTATACACACTATTCGATTGCACAAGATTGGTTAAAAAACCCTAATTGCAGACTTATAAGACATAATCTATTGGATGCACAAGATTGGTTAAAAATAATTGGACAGAATCCTAAATCGAAAATTCATCCAATCGACACAAATGAACTTATAATGCACAAGATTGCCACAAAGATTCACACAAGTTCTAGGGAGGACTAAAATGACTAAGAATATGACCAAATTGGATGCACGAAAATAGTTAAAAAGCTATTGGACATGAAAACCCTAGGATCGAAAATGACCTAAATACACAATGACAAACACACTTATTGGATGCACAAGATTGGTTAAAAACCCTAATTGGACAAAGAATAAGCCTAGAGGACGAAAATGACCTAAATGTTCATCCAAGACACAAATGAATTGGATGCACAAGATTGGTTAAAAACCCTAATTGACAAGAATAAGCTAGGGATGACGAAAATGACCTTAAATGTTCATCCAATGACACAAATGACACTTATTGGATGCACAAGATTGGTTAAAAACCCTAATTGGACAAGAATAAGCCTAGGAGGACGAAAATGTTTCAATCAATAATTTACTTTGTGATGTTAAAACCAATTGGACGAACATACACCTAAACAACAAACACACAATTGCAGCATGATTTTTAAAAACCTGGACAAGAAAGGACGAAAATGACCTAAATCATCCAATGACACAAATGCATGCACAAAATGTTAAAATTCTAATTGCACAAGAAACCCTAGGATGGACAAGACTAAATGTTCATCAAAGTCCTATTGAATGCACAAGATTGGTTAAAGAATATTGACATTGTAAGAATAAGCTAAGGAGACGAAAATGACCTAAATGTTCATCCAATGACACAAACACACTTATTGGATGCACAAGATGGTTAAAAACCCTAATTGGACAAGAATAAGCCTAAGGAGGACGAAAATGACCTAAATGTTCATCCAATGACACAAATAACCTATTGGATGCACAAGATTGGTTAAAAACCCTAATTGGACAAGAAATAAGCCTAGGGAGGACGAAAATGACCTAAATGTTCATCCAATGACACAAATGAACTTATTGGATGCACAAGATTGGTTAAAAAACCCTAATTGGACAAGAATAAACCTAGGGAGGACGAAAATGACCTAAATGTTCATCCAATGACACAAATGAACTTATTGGATGCACAAGATTGGTTAAAAACCCTAATTGGACAAGAATAAGCCTAGGGAGGACGAAAATGACCTAAATGTTCATCCAATGACACAAACACACTTATTGGATGCACAAGATTGGTTAAAAACCCTAATTGGACAAGAATAAGCCTAGAGGAGGACGAAAATGACCTAAATGTTCATCCAATGACACACAAACAACTTATTGGATGCACAAGATTGGTTAAAAACCCTAATTGGACAAGAATAAGCCTAGGGAGGACGAAAATGACCTAAATGTTCATCCAATGACACAAATGAACCTATTGGATGCACAAGATTGGTTAAAAACCCTAATTGGACAAGAATAAGCCTAGGGAGGACGAAAATGACCTAAATGTTCATCCAATGACACAAACACACCTATTGGATGCACAAGATTGGTTAAAAACCCTAATTGGACAAGAATAAGCCTAGGAGGACGAAAATGACCTAAATGTTCATCCAATGACACAAATGAACTTATTGGATGCACAAGATTGGTTAAAAACCCTAATTGGACAAGAATAAGCCTAGGGAGGACGAAAATGACCTAAATGTTCATCCAATGACACAAACACACCTATTGGATGCACAAGATTGGTTAAAAACCCTAATTGGACAAGAATAAACCTAGGGAGGACGAAAATGACCTAAATGTTCATCCAATGACACAAATGAACCTATTGGATGCACAAGATTGGTTAAAAACCCTAATTGGACAAGAATAAACCTAGGGAGGACGAAAATGACCTAAATGTTCATCCAATGACACAAGACAACTTATTGGATGCACAAGATTGGTAAAAAAACCCTAATTGGACAAGAATAAGTCTAGGAGGACGAAAATGACCTAAATGTTCATCCAATGACACAAATAAACCTATTGGATGCACAAGATTGGTTAAAAACCCTAATTGGACAAGAATAAGCCTAGGGAGGACGAAAATGACCTAAATGTTCATCCAATGACACAAATGAACTTATTGGATGCACAAGATTGGTTAAAAACCCTAATTGGACAAGAATAAGCCTAGGAGGACGAAAATGACCTAAATGTTCATCCAATGACACAAACACACTATTGGATGCACAAGATTGGTTAAAAACCCTAATTGGACAAGAATAAGCCTAGGGAGGACGAAAATGACCTAAATGTTCATCCAATGACACAAACACACCTATTGGATGCACAAGATTGGTAAAAAAACCCTAATTGGACAAGAATAAACCTAGGGAGGACGAAAATGACCTAAATGTTCATCCAATGACACAAACACACCTATTGGATGCACAAGATTGGTTAAAAACCCTAATTGGACAAGAATAAGCCTAGGGAGGACGAAAATGACCTAAATGTTCATCCAATGAACTTATTGGATGCACAAGATTGGTTAAAAACCCTAATTGGACAAGAATAAGCCTAGGGAGGACGAAAATGACCTAAATGTTCATCCAATGACACAAATGACACCTATTGGATGCACAAGATTGGTTAAAAACCCTAATTGGACAAGAATAAGCCTAGGAGGACGAAAATGACCTAAATGTTCATCCAATGACACAAATGAACTTATTGGATGCACAAGATTGGTTAAAAACCCTAATTGGACAAGAATAAAGCCTAGGGAGGACGAAAATGACCTAAATGTTCATCCAATGACACAAACAAACCTTTTGGATGCACAAGATTGGTTAAAAACCCTAATTGGACAAGAATAAACCTAGGGAGGACGAAAATGACCTAAATGTTCATCCAATGACACAAATGAACATATTGGATGCACAAGATTGGTTAAAAACCCTAATTGGACAAGAATAAGCCTAGGGAGGACGAAAATGACCTAAATGTTCATCCAATGACACAAATGAACTTATTGGATGCACAAGATTGGTTAAAAACCCTAATTGGACAAGAATAAACCTAAGGAGGACGAAAATGACCTAAATGTTCATCCAATGACACAAATGACACCTATTGGATGCACAAGATTGGTTAAAAACCCTAATTGGACAAGAATAAGCCTAGGGAGGACGAAAATGACCTAAATGTTCATCCAATGACACAAACACACCTATGATGCACAAGATTGGTTAAAAACCCTAATTGGACAAGAATAAGCCTAGGGAGGACGAAAATGACCTAAATGTTCAATCCAATGACACACAAACACACCTATTGGATGCACAAGATTGGTTAAAAAACCCTAATTGGACAAGAATAAGCCTAGGGAGGACGAAAATGACCTAAATGTTCATCCAATGACACAAACACAACTTATTGGATGCACAAGATTGGTTAAAAACCCTAATTGGACAAGAATAAACCTAGGGAGGACGAAAATGACCTAAATGTTCATCCAATGACACAAATGAACTTATTGGATGCACAAGATTGGTAAAAACCCTAATTGGACAAGAATAAACCTAGGGAGGACGAAAATGACCTAAATGTTCATCCAATGACACAACACACTTATTGGATGCACAAGATTGGTTAAAAACCCTAATTGGACAAGAATAAGCCTAGGGAGGACGAAAATGACCTAAATGTTCATCCAATGACACAAATGAACTTATTGGATGCACAAGATTGGTTAAAAAACCCTAATTGGACAAGAATAAACCTAGGGAGGACGAAAATGACCTAAATGTTTCATCCAATGACACAAACATGACCTATTGGATGCACAAGATTGGTTAAAAACCCTAATTGGACAAGAATAAACCTAGGGAGGACGAAAATGACCAAGGGAGGACGAAAATGACCTAAATGTTCATCCAATGACACAAATGAACTTATTGGATGCACAAGATTGGTTAAAAACCCTAATTGGACAAGAATAAGCCTAGGGAGGACGAAAATGACCTAAATGTTCATCCAATGACACAAACACACCTATTGGATGCACAAGATTGGTTAAAAACCCTAATTGGACAAGAATAAAACCTAGGGAGGACGAAAATGACCTAAATGTTCATCCAATGACACAAACACACACTATTGGATGCACAAGATTGGTTAAAAACCCTAATTGGACAAGAATAAATCTAGGGAGGACGAAAATGAACCTAAATGTTAATCCAATTGACACAAAATGAACTTATTGGAATGCACAAGGGATTGGTTAAAAACCCTAATTGGACAAGAATAAGTCTAGGGAGGATGGACGAAAATGACCTAAAATGTTTCATCCAATGACACAAAATGAACTTATTGGATGCACAAGATCGGTTAAAAACCCTTATTGGAACAAGAATAAGCCTAGGGAGGACGAAAAATGACCTAAAATGTTCACTCCAATGACACAAACACACCTATTGGATGCACAAGATAAAAAACCCTAAATTGGAACAGAATAAACCTATGGAGGACGAAAAGACCTATAATGTTAATCCAATGACTACAAATGAACATATGGGATGCACAAGATTTGGTTAAAAACCCTAATATGGAAAGAATAAGCCTAGGAGAGGCGAGAAATACGCTAAATGGTTAATCCAATACACAATGAACTTAATTGGTGCACAAAGATTGGTTAAAAACCCTAATTGGACAAGAATAATAAAGGGAGGAGAAAAATGACTAAATGTTATCCAATGACACAAAACACCTTATGGATGCACAAGATTGTTAAACCCTATTGACTAGAATAAACCTAGGGAGGACGAAAATGACCTAAATGTAATCCAATAACACAATGAACTATTGGATGCACAGATTGGTTAAAACCCTAATTGGACAAGAATAAGCCTAGGGAGGACGAAAATGACTAAATGTTCGTCCAATGACACAAATGAACTTATTGGTGCACAAGATTGGTTAAAACCTAATTGGACAAGAATAAGTCAAGGGAGGAACGAAAATGACTAAATGTTCATACCAATGAACACAACAACACATATAGGATGCAAAGATTTTAAAAACCCTAATTGGACCAAGATGAAACCTAGGGAGACGAAAAGACCTAAATGTATCCAATGAACAAATGAACTATTGGATGCACAAGATTGGTTAAAACCCTATTGGAGAAAGAATAACCTAGGGAGGACGAAAATGACAAATGTAATCCAATGACACAAATGAACATATTGATGCACACAAGATTGGTTAAAAACCCTAATTGGGACAAGAATAGCCTAGGGAGGACGAAATGACCTAAAATGTTAATCCAATGACACAAATGAACTTATTAGGATGACAAGATTGGTTAAAAACCCTAATTGGACAAGAATAAGCCTAGGGAGGACGAAAACCTAAATGTTAATCCATGACAACAAATGAACATTATTGGATGCACAAGATTGGTTAAAACCTTAATTGGACACAGAATAATAAGGGAGGACGAAAATACTCTAAAGTTATCCATGACAACAAATGAACTTATTGTATGCACAAGATTGGTCAAAAACCCTATATGGACAAGAATAAGCCTAGAGGAGGACGAAAATGACCTAAATGTTATCCAATGACACAAATAACATAAGGATGCACAAGATTGGTTAAAAACCTAATTGGACAAGAATAAGCCTAGGAGGACGAAATGACCTAAATGTTCACCTATGACACAAATGAACTTATTGATGCACAAGATGGTTAAAACCTAATTGGACAAGAATAAGTCTGAGGAGCGAAATGACCTAAATGTTCATCCAATGACACAAACAAGTATTGGATGCACAAGATTGTTAAAACCTTAATTGGAAAGAATAAGCTAGGGAGGACGAAAAACTAAATGTTAATCCAATGACACAAATGAACTTATTGAGCACTGACAAGATTGGTTAAAAACCCTAATTGGACAGAATAACCTAGGGAGACGAAAATGACCTAAATGTTAATCCAAAGACAAAATGAAATTTATTGGATGCACAAGAATTGGTAAACGCTAATTGGACAAGAATAAGCCTAGAGGAGGAACAATGACTAATGTTCATCCAATGACACAATGAACTTATTGGATGCCACAAGATTGGTTAAAAACCCAATTGGACAAGAATAAGCCTAGGAGAACGAAAATGACCTAAATGTTCCCCATGCACCAAATGAAACTTATTGAATGCACAAGATTGGTTAAAAACCTTAATTGGACAAGAATAAGTCCATAGGGAGACGAAAATGACCTAAAATGTTCTCCAATGACACAAAACAATAGGATGCACAAGATTGGTTAAAACCCTAATTGGACAAGAAAAACCTAGGGAGGACGAAAATGACTTAAATTTTATCCAATGACAAAATGACTATTGAATGCACAAGATTGGTTATAAACCCTAATTGGACAAGAATAAGCTAGGGGAGACGAAAATGACCAAATGGTATCCAAATGCAACCAATGAACTTATTGGATGCACAAGATGGTTAAAAACCCTAATTGGAGAAGAATAAGCCTAGGGGAGGACGAAAATGACCTAAATGTTCATCCAATGACACAATAACAAATTGGATGCACAAGATTGGTTAAAACCCTAATGTGGACAAGAAATAAGCCTAGGGAGGCGAAAATGACCTAAAATGTTAATCCAATGCACAAATGAACATTATGCATGCACAAGATTGGTTAAAAACCCTAATTGGAAAGAAAAGCCTAGGGAGGACGAAAATGACCAAAATGTTAATCCAATGACACAAATGAACTTATTGGATGCACAAGATGGTTAAAACCCTAATTGGACAAGAATAGCAGGGAGGACGAAAGTGACCTAAATGTTCATCCATGACACAAAAACTTATGGATGCACAAGATTGGTTTAAAAACCTTAATTGACACGAAATGTCATGGGAGGACGAAACGACCTAAATGTATCATCCAATGACACAATGAACTTTATTGATGCACAAGATTTGGTTAAAAACCTCTAATGGACAAGAATAAAACTAGGGAGGAGGAAATCCTAAAGTTCATCCAATGACACAAACAAATTCTTTGGGATGCACAAGATTGGTTAACCCCTAATTGAACGGAAAAACCTAGGGAGGACGAAAATGACTAAATGTTAATCCAAATGACACAATGAACTTATGGATGCCAAGATGGTTAAAACCCTAATTGGACAAGAATAAGCCTAGGGAGGACGCAAATGACCTAAATGTTACATCCAATGAACAAATGAACTTATTGATGCACAAGATTGGTTAAAACCTAATTGACAAAGAATAAGCCAGGAGGACGAAAGCGACCTAAATGTTAACCAATGACAAAATGAACTTATTGCATGCACAATAGATTGGTTAAAAACCCTTAATTGGGACCAAGAATAAATTAGGGAGGACGAAAATACCTAAGTTCATCAAATGACACAACAACTTTTGGAATGCACAGATTGGTTAAAAACCCTAATTGAGACTAGAATAAGCTAGGGAGGACGAAAATGACCTAAATGTTAATCCAATGGACAAAATGAACATATTGGTGCACAAGATTGGTCTAAAAACCCTAATTGGACAAGAATAAGCCTAGGGAAATCGAAAAATGATAAAAATGTTAATCCAATGACCAAATGAACTTATTGGATCCAAGATTGGTTAAAAACCTAATTGGAAAAGAATAAGGGAGGACGAAAAATACCTAAATGTTCATCCAATGCACAAACAACTTTTGGATGCACAAGAATTGGTTAAAAACCTAATTGACGGAATACAGCATAGGGAGACGAAAATGACCTAAATGTTATCCATAATTAGACACAATGAACTTATTGCATGCCCAAGAATTGGTTAAAAACCTAATTGGACCAAGATAAGTCTAGGGAGGACGAATGACCTAAATGTTCTCCAATGACACAAACGACATCTATAGGATGCACAAGATTGGTTAAAAACCCTAATGGACAAGAATAAACCTAGGGAGGACGAAAATGACCTAAATGTTTACTCCAAATGACAAAAATGAACTATTGGATGCACAAGATTGGTTAAAAACCCTAATTAGGAAAGAATAAGCCTAGGGAGGACGAAAATGACCTAAAAATGTTCAATCCAATGACACAAAATGAACTTATGGGATGCACAAGATTGGTTAAAAACCCTAATTGGAAAGAATAAGCCCTAGGGAGGACGAAAATACCAAAATGTTATCATGCACAAACCAACTATTGGATCAAAGATTGGTTAAAACCTAATTGACAAGAATAACCTAGGGAGGCACGAATGACCTAAACGTTTAATCCAATGACACATAATGAACATTATGGCACAAGATTGGTTAAAAAAACCTAATTGGACAAGATAAGCTAGGGAGGCCGAAAATGACAAAATGTTAATCCATGACACAAATGAACTTATTGGATGCACAAGATTGGTTAAAAACCCTAATTGGACAAGAATAACGCAGGGAGGACGAAATGACCTAAATGTTATCCAAATGACACAAATGAACTTATTGCGGCACAAGATTGTTAAAAACCTAATTGGACAGAATAAGTCTGGGAGGACGAAAGGACCTAAATGTTAATCCAATGACACAAATGAACTTATTGCATGCACAAGATTGGTTAAAACCCTAATTGGACAAGAATAAATAGGGAGGACGAAATTACCTAATACGTTCATCCAATGACACAAATGAACTTATTGGATGCCACAAGATTGGTAAAAATCCCTAATTGGACACGAAATAACCTAGGGAGGAGAAAATGACCTAAATGTTATCAATGACACAAATGACATATAGGATGCCAAGATTGGTTAAAAACCCTAATTGGAAAGAATAAGCCTAGGGAGGACAAATGACCCAAAATGGTTAAATCCAATGACCACAAATGAACTTATTGAATCCACAAGAATTGGTTAAAAACCTCTAAATTGGACAAGAAAAAGCCAGGGAGGACGAAGCGACTAAAATGTTAATCCAATGACACAAATGACTTATTGATGCACAAGATTGGTTAAAAACCTAATTGGACAAGAATAATTAGGGAGGACAGAAAATTACTCAAAGTCATCAATACACAAACAAATCTTTGGATGCACAAGACTTGTTAAAACCCTAATTGGAACGAATAAGCCTAGGGGAGGACGAAAATGACCCTTAATGTTATCTCCAATGACAAAATAATGACATATTGG
>PGTU02012324.1:0-14197 GCA_002896215.2 Cicer echinospermum | reverse complement strand
GCCAAAAATGGTATTTTACGCGCTTTTTTAAGCCATTATACAGCGCTTTTTCAAAAAATTAAGCGCTGTAGTATCGAGCGCTGTAAAAAGATACAACAGCGCTCTTTAAAATAAAAAGAGCGCTGTAAATCTCTTCTAAAAATGCGCTGCTTGTTGTATTAGTTTTACGGCGCTTTTTTAAAAAAAGCGCTATAATATGCATTCCTTTATTTCAATTAGATCTCTTTCTGGGATTATAACAACAATCTCCTTCATAAATCGTAATATACAATATCCGCAGTCTATGTTGTTAGTTTGACGAGAGCACTATAAAATAAAACACATAAGTCAATAAATATTTGTGGATTGATTGTTAATGAAATTTTAAAGCCATAAATTTCAATCCTTTATTAGAATCCATGTGATTTATTTGATTTTTGCTTCGACACTGTAGCACCCATTTGAGCTCGGAAAACTTGTAAAACACTATCAAATAAATGTGATTATTAGCATTAACAGACACATTATATATATAATATATATAAGAAATAAATGAATAAATGAAACAATACCTGAAGAGTGCGAAGGAAATACGTAGAGTTCATAGGGTTACGGTTTCGTTTAAGAAGAAAAGCGAGAATGCGCAGAAATACGAACGGTTCGTTAGACAGAGTAGGGTTCTCATTGAGAAGAGTATGTAATAATGTTCGTAGGATAGTAACAAATATGGAGATGCATTTGCAATGGAGATGGTAACAATATGGTTCGTAGGACATTAGGGTTCGCAATGAGAAGGATAATGAAGAGGAGAAGGACACTGAAGTGTAGTGAAGTTTATGTAATAAAGAGGAAACTGAAGCGATTTACTGTTATATTTATTTTTTAAAAGCCTATTACAGCGCTTTTTTTAAAAAGCGCTGTAAAAGACCTCCTTATTTACTTTTAAAAACCTATTACAGCGCTTTTTTAAAAAAGCGCTGTAAAAGACCTTCTTATTTTACTTTTTATAAGCCTATTACAGCGCTTTTTTAAAAAAGCGCTGTAAAAGACCTCTTTATTTTACTTTTTAAAAGCCTATTACAGCGCTTTTTTAAAAAGCGCTGTAAAAGACCTTCTTATTTTATTTTTCAAAAGCCTATTACAGCGCTTTTTTTTAAAAGCGCTGTAAAAGACTTTCTTATTTTATTTTTTAAAAGCCTATTACAGCGCTTTTTTTAAAAAGCGCTGTAAAAGACCTTCTTATTTTTTTTTTAAAAAGCCTATTACAGCGCTTTTTTTTAAAAAGCGCTGTAAAAGACGTTCTTATTTTATTTTTTTTTAAAGCCTATTACAGCGCTTTTTTAAAAAGCGCTGTAAAAGACCTTCTTATTTTATTTTTTTTAAAGCCTATTTACAGCGCTTTTTTTTAAAAAGCGCTGTAAAAGACCTTCTTATTTTTATTTTTTAAAAGCCTATTACAGCGCTTTTTTTTAAAAAGGCTGTAAAAGACCTTCTTATTTTATTTTTTTTAAAGCCTATTACAGCGCTTTTTTTAAAAAAGCGCTGTAAAAGACCTTGTTATTTTATATTTTGAAAGTCTATTACAGCGCTTTTTTACAGACTTTTTAAAGCGCTTGTCCAAAAGCGCTGTAAAAGACCTCCTTATTTTTTTTAAAAACCTTTTTACAGCGCTTTTCCAAAAAGCGCTCTAATAAGTCCTTTAATTATGTGAAATCAAAGTCTTTTTACAACGCTTTTTTTTACAGCGCTTGTCAAAAAAGCGCTGTTGTATCCTCCGTTATTTTTAAAATATCATACAACAGCGCTTGTATTTAATAAGCGCTATAAAAGACGCGCTATAAAATGTCATTTTTGGCGTAGTGTCTTGTGCATCCAATAAGTTCATTTGGGTAATTGGGTGAACATTTAGGTCATTTTCGTCCTCCTTAGGCTTATTCTTGTCCAATTAGGGTTTTTGTAAGACCCATAATTTTAAAGTACCATTTATGTATTTTTGGTATATTTTGGATTTTGGCTCGGAGGCTTTAAGCCAAAGTTAATAATATTTTGGAGTTTTATAATCAAAAAGATATTTCGATGCCAATTAGAATTTCTCGTCGATAAATAAATTGAATTTAACTTCGGAAAATACTTACGGTTAATTTTATGCGTTTCGGGTAAAACGGTAATTTAATAAATATCTAGATTTTGAGATATTAGTTAAGTTATATTTATTATATTTTGATATGTTTGTTTGGGGGGAAAAAGAAAGGAAAACTAGAAGGAAGGAAAAAGAAAAGAAAATAGTATATAAAGGAAGGAAGGAAAAAGGAAGAAAGGAAAAACAAAGGAAAGAAAAAGAAAGGAAGGAAATTTCAAAATTTCCATCTCCTTCCTCTGAGCTTCACGCAAGCAACCCAGAAAATCCATCCTTCTCCATTTTTCGTTTTCGTTGCTTCCTTTTCTTCAAAGCTAGTGACCCAAGGTTGGGTGAGAGTTAGATCAAGGTTTTCGTAACTCCACTCTTCCTCTTTGATTCAAAAACGAAGAAAAAACGGTTTTGAGATCCAAACACAAACCCCTCCGTTTCTTCTAGATCCAAACCTCATTTCTCGAAGAGATAGAAGGGAAAGTTGCTCACCTCCGTGCTACGGTGCTAGTGCACTAATTTGGAAGCGGCGTTGCGAGCGGAGATTTTACCGGAATTTCTCGCGGTACCGGAAACGCACGATAAAGCTAACGTTGAGGTAAGGGCTCCTTCCAAACTTCTAGCTTGCATTAGGGACTTATCTGTAGTCGTGTGGGAAGGAATTTGTTAGGGTTAAATGTATCGATTTGGGGTGAAACGAAACTAGTGTGTTATGGGTAAAAACCTTAGAGTTAGGTTTTGTTTATAGTGATGAATGTTTCGTGGTAAATGAAATTGGATGTATCTGGGTGTTATGTTGCGTAATTTGTGTTCGTTGTATTTGGTGTGGTTGTTTTGAATTATGGTTTGAATGTGAAAGTATGTTTGAATTTGTTTCTGTGGAATCTGAAAACCATTAGAGTTAAACGAGTATTAAAAATGGGGAATCTTTTAATACCTCGGTTTGCTTAATGTGTATTTGAGGAAAATGCTTAAGTTAACTGGGCGTTGAGAATGGGGAATCTCTTAATGTCTCGGTTACTTAACTATCGTTTTTGAAAAATCGTTTCGGTAAATGAGTATTAAGAATGGGGAATCTCTTAATGACTCGTTTACTGAATGTTTTGCGAGAAAACCGTTTAAGTCAAAAGTATATTAAGAATGGGGAATCTCTTAATATGACTGTTTGCTTAACGTTTTGTTTTGAAAATCATTAAGTTAAATCGGTATTAAGAACGGGGAATCTCTTAATGACTTATTTAATTAATGTTATTTGAAAGTCGTTTAAGTTAAATGGGTATTAAAAATGGGGAATCTTTTAATATCTGCATTTGCTTAACGATTGTTGTGAATGGAGTCTGTGTATGCTCATGCATTTCATTTGGTAAATTGTGTCGACCCGTGATAGGTGACACCTTGGTAAACTGTATTGACCCGTGATAGGTTGTACGTTTACGATTTACTATTTAGTAATTCGTGTTGACCCGTGATAGGTGACACCTTGGTAAACTGTACTGACCCGTGATAGGTAGTACGTTTACGAATTACTATTTAGAAAATCGCGTTGACCCGTGATAGGTGACACCATGGTAAACTGTACTGACCCGTGATAGGTGGTACATTTACGATTTTACATTTTTGGTGAATTGTGCTGACCCGTGATAGGTGGCACCTAGGTAAATAGTACTGGTCTGTGATAGGCGGTACGTTTACGATTCCCGCTTTTTCTTTTAGTAAATCGTGTTGACCCGTGATAGGTGACACCTCGGTAAACTGTACTGACCCGTGATAGGTGGTACGTTTATGATTTATGCATTTTAGTAAATCGTGCTGACCCGTGATAGGTGGCACCTCGGTAATTGGTACTTTGGCCTGCGATAGGCGGTACAATTATGATTTACGGCCCTTCGAGGAGGGTTTTGGTTTTCGAATTCCGAGTCCATGCATTTTGGCATATACGCATTGCATTAGGGTGCTTGGCACGCGAGTTGTATTTGATTTGAATCTGATTTATCGTGTTAATTGCGTTGAGAATGCTAAGTGTTATGTGTTAATTATTGTGTGTAAGTATGATGGTTATCGAGATCCCAATTGCCGTGGTAATCGCGTAGAAATTGCTAAGTGTTAAGTTGTGAACTTGATCAGGAATGACTCAGGTTAATTCATGAATTTTTGGAAAAAAATGATCAGGGAAATCGATTTCCCAATCGATTGGGTGGAAGTCAGGGGCTTGGCCAAATGAACAAAATCGATTAGCCAATCGATTTTGTAATCAGTTTTTTTGAAAATCCCTTTCGAAATCGATTGCCCAATCGATTGGCCATTAAGTCAGGGGCTCAGCTATCCTGTCAATCGATTGTCCAATCGATTGAATCAAGCCAGAGTTCAAAATTTCACTAAAAACCTTCAGGAAATCGATTTGGAAATCGATTGTTATTAAGTCAGGGGCTCCGTTATCCTGTCAATCGATTGCCAAATTTATTGATTCAGCCCAGGATTCTATTTTCATTAAAAATCTTCACCCCAATCGATTGCCCAATCGATTGGCTCAGTGAAAATCCTCATTTTTAGTTGTATGATTAATTGCTCATGAATCTACCCATGTCTTGTTTCATCATGTGTTAATTAGGAGATCGAGAACTGCAGTTTACCTTCATTTACATTGGCAATGTACTGTATGAACTTTGTGCATCCAATAAGTTCATTTGTGTCATTGGAGGAACATTTAGGTCATTTTTCCCTAGGCTTATTCCTTGTCCAATTAGGGTTTTTACCAATCGTGCATCCATAAGTTTGATTTGTGTAATTGGCTGAACATTAGGTCATTTTCGTCCTCCCTTGGCTTATTCTTGTCCACAGTTTGGGTTTTTAACCAATCTTGTGCATCCAATAAGTTCATTTGTGTCAATTGGATGAACATTTAGGTCATATTTCGTCCCTCCCTATGCTTATTCTTTGTCCAATTAGGGTTTTTAAACCAATCTTGTGCTCCAATAAGTTCATTTGTGTAATTGGATGAACGTTTAGGATCATTTTCGTCCTTCCTAGGCTATTCTTGTCCAATTAGGGTTTTAACACTATCTTTTGTGCATTCAATAGGTGTGTTTGTGTCGTTTGACGAACATCTACGGTCATTTTCGTCCTCCTCTTGGCTTATTCTTGTCTCAATTAGGGTTTTTTAACCTATCTTGTTGCATCCAATAAGTTCATTTGCTTCATTGGATGAACATTTAAAGGGTCATTTTAGTCATCCTAAGCTTATTCTTGTCCAATTAGGGTTTTTAACCAATCTTGTGCATCCAATAAGTTTGATTTGTGTAATTGCGTGAACATTTAGGTCATTTTCGTCCTCCCTTGGCTTATTCTTTGTCCAATTAGGGTTTTTACCTATTCTGTGCATCAATAAGTTCATTGCTTCAATGGATGAACATTTAGGTCATTTTAGTCCTCCCAAAGCTTATTCTTGTCCAATTAGTCTTTTTAACACAATCTTGTGCATCCAATAAGTTCATTTGTGTAATTGGATGCATATTTAATTCATTTTTGTCCTCCCTAGGCTTATTTTTTCCAATAAGGGTTTTAACCAATCTTGTGCATCCAATAGTGCGTTGTGTCATTGGATGAACATTTTAGGTCATTTTTCGTCTCCCTAGGCTTATTCTTGTGCAATTAGAGTTTTTTAACCATTATCATGTGCATCCAATAAGTCATTTGTGTCATTGGATGAACATTTATGTCATTTTTTGTTCCTCCCTATGCTTATTCTTGTCCAATTAGGGTTTTTAACCAATTTGTGGCATCCAATATGTGTGTTTGGTGTCATTGGATGAACATTTTGGTCATTTTCGTCCTCCTAGGCTTATTCTTGTCCAATTAGGTTTTTAACAAATCTTTGTGCATCCATTAAGTTCATTTGTGTAATTTGGATGATCAATTTAATTCATTCCCCTATGCTTATTCTTTTCCAATAAGGGTTTTTTAACAATCTTGTGCATCATAAAGTTGATTTGTGTAATTGCGTGATCATTTAGGTCATTTTCATGCTCCCTAGGCTTATTCTTGTGCAATTAGAGTTTTAACCAATCATGGTGCATCCAATAAGTTCATTTGCGTCATTGGATGAACATTTAGGTCATTTTTAGTCCTCGCCTATGTTATTTTTGTCAATTAAGGGTTTTTAACCAAATCTTGTGCATCCAATAAGTTCATTTTGTGTATTGGATGATCATTTAATTCATTTTTGTCCCCCTAGGCTTATTCTTTTCCAATAAGGGTTTTTTAACCATCTTGTGCATCCATAGGTGCGTTTGTTGTCATTGGAGGAACATTTAGGTCATGTTCGTCCTCCCTAGGCTTATTCTATGTCCAATTAGGGTTTTTAACAACCAATCTTTGTGCATCCAATAAGTTGATTTGTTGTAATTGGCTGAACATTTAGGTCATTTCTCGTCTCTCCTTGGCTATTATTGTCAATTTGGGTTTTTAACCAATCTTGTGCATCAATAAGTTCATTTGTGTCATTGGATGAACATTAGGTCATTTCGTCCTCCCTATGCTTATTCTTGTGTCCAATTAGGGTTTTAACCAATCTTGTGCATCTCCAATAAGTTCATTTGTGTAATTGGATGAACGTTTAGGTCATTTTCGTCCTTCCAGGCTTATTCCTTGTCAATTAGGGTTTTTTAACCTATCTTGTGCATTCAATAGGTGGTGTTGTGTCCGTTTGACGAACATCTAGGTATTTCCGTCTCTCCTTGGCTTATTCTTGTCCAATTAGGGTTTTTAACCAATTTGTGCATCTCAATAAGTTGATTTGTTGTAAGTTGCGTGAATCATTTTAGGTCATTTTCGTCCTGCTTGGCTGTATTCTTGTCCAATTAGGTTTTTTTAACCTATCTTGTGCATCAATAAGTTCATTTGCTTCATTGGGATGAAACATTTAGGTCATTTTAGTCCTCCAAAGCTTATTCTTGTCCAATTAGTCTTTTTAACCAATCTTGTGCATCCAATATAAGTTCATTTGTGTAATTGCGATGATCAATTTAATTATTTTTGTCCCCTAGGCTTATTCTTTCCAATAAGGGTTTAACCAATCTTGTTGCATCCAATAGGTGCGTTTGTGTCATTGGATGAACATTTAGGTCATTTTCGTCCTCCCTAGGCTATTCTTGTGCAATTAGAGTTTTTAACAAATCATGTTGCCATCCAATAAGTTTCATTTGTGTCATTGGATGAACATTTATGTCATTTTGTCCTCCTCTATGCTTATTCTTGTCCAAATTAGGGTTTTTACCAATCTTGTGCATCCATATGTGTGTTTGTTCATTGATGTGAACATTTTGGTCATCTTTCGTGCTCCCTAGGCATTTATTCTTCGTCCATTAGGGTTTTTAACCAATCTTGTGCATCCATTAAGTCATTTGTGTAATGGATGAAATTTAATTCATTCCCTATGCTTATCTGTTCTAAGGGTTTTTAACCAATCTTGATGCTCCAATAAGTTGAATTTGTGTAATTGTGTGATTCATTTAGGTCTATTTCGTGCTCTAGGCTTATTCTTGTCAATGCTATGAGTTTTTAACCAATCATGTTATGATTCCAATAAGTTCATTTGCGTCATTGGATGAACATTTAGGTCATTTTAGTCCCTCCCTATGTTATCTTGTCCAATTAGGGTTTTAACCAATCTTTGTGCATCAATAAGTTCATTTGTGTAATTGGATATCATTTAATTCATTTTTTGTCCCCCTAGGTCTATTTTTTCCAATAAGGGTTTTACCAAAATCTTGTGCATCCAATAGGTGCGTTGTGTCATTGGATGAACATTTAGGTCATTTTCGTCCCCCTAGCTTATCTTGTGCATTAGAGTTTTAACCAATCATGGTGCATCCAATAAGTTCATTTGTGTCATTGGATGAACATTTATGTGAATTTTTGTCCTCCCTATGCTTATTCTTGTCAATTAGGGTTTTTAACCAAATCTTGTGCATCCAATAGCGTGTGTTTGTGTCATTGGATGAACATTTTGTGTCATTTTCGTCCTCCCTAGGCTTATTCTTGTCAATTAGGTTTTTTAACCAATCTTTGTGCCATCCATTAGTTGATTTGTGTATTGGATAAACATTTAATCATCCCTAGGCTTATTATTTTCCAATAAGGGTTTTTAAACCAATCTTTTGCTATCCAATAGGTGCGTTTGTGTCATGGAGTGAACATTTAGGTCATTTTCGTCCTCCCTAGGCTTATTCTTGTGCAATTAGAGTTTTAAACCAATCATGTGCTCAATAAGTTCATTTGTGTCATTGGATGAACATTTAGGTCATTTTTGTTCTCCTATCTTATTCTTGTCCAATTAGGGTTTTTAACCAATCTTGTGCATCCAATAAGTTTCATTTGTTGTAATTGGATAATCATTTAATTCATTTTTGTCCTCCTAAGTCTATTCTTTTCCAATAAGGGTTTAACCAATCTTGTGCATCCAATAGGTGTGTTGTTGTCATTGGATGAACATTGGTAATTTCGTCCTCCCTAGGCTTATGTCTTGTGCAATTAGGGTTTTTAACCAATCATGTGCATCCAATAAGTTCATTTGAGTCATTGGATGAACTTTAGGTCATTTTCGTCCTCCTGGCTTATTCATTGTCCAATTAGGGTTTTTAAACCAATCTGGTGCATTCCCATAAGTCATTTGTGTCATTGGATGAACATTATAGGTCATTTTCGTCCTCGTATGTGTATGCTTCTCCAATTAGGTTTTTAACCCAATCTTGTGCATCCAATAAGTTCATTTGTGGTAATTGGATGAACATTTAGGTCATTTTCGTCTCCTTTTAGGCTTATTCCTTGTCCAATTAGGGTTTTCATAATCTAACTAATCTTGTGCATCCATGGCTTTACACCAGATTCATTTTTGTCCGGTTGATGAAACCATACTTAGGTCATTTTCCGTCCCGCTTGGCTTATTGCTGTCCAATTACAGTTGTTTAACCAATCTTGTTGCAATCGCACATAGTCATTTGTGTCATTGGATGAAACATAGGTATTTTCGCTCACCTAGGCTTGTATCTCCTTGTCCATTAGGGCTTTTTAACAACATCTTGTGCATTACCAAATATAGTGGGTCATTTGTGTAGCTTGGATGAACATTAGGCATAATTCGTCTCCCTAGGACTTATTCTTGCATGGGTTTTAACCACATCGGTTGCGCATCCAATAATAGTCATTAGTGTCTGGATTACTTTGGTCATTTCCGTCCTCCTAGGTATTCTTAGTCCAATTAGGTTAAATAATAAACCAATTTTTGCATTCCAGATTAGTGGGTGTTTGTAATCCGTTTTAGGCATTCCAGGAAGTCATTTCGATAATTGGGTATGTTTTGTCTCTCCTTTGGTTATTTCTTGTCAATTTAGGGTTTTTAACCTATCTGTTAGCCATTGGTACTCCAATAAGTGTTGCCGGTAGTTAAGTTTTAGTTGTCCCCATCTGGATTTTGTCCAAAGATAACTCTATCTTTACGTTTCCTAGTCATTTTTTTTTTGTCAGTAACATTACAGTCATTTAGCTCCAAGCTTATTCTTGTCCAATTAGGGTTTTTAACATTCTTGTGCTCCAATAAGTTCATTTGTGTAATTGGCTGAACATTTAGGTATTTTCGTCTCCTTGGCTTATTCTTGTCCAATTTGGGTTTTTAACAATCTTGTTGCATTCCAATAAGTTACAATTGTGTCATTGGTTATGAACATTTTTTTAGGTTCTTTTTCGTTCCTCCCTTAGGTGCTTATTCTTGTCAATTTGTGGATCTTTTAACCAATCGGTTGTGCATCACATATAAGTTCATTTTGTGTGACCATTGGATGAAACATTTTAGGTCATTTATATACGCTCCCCTAGGCTTATCTTGTGTTGGTCCAATTTAGGTGGTTTGTATTACCAATCTTGTCATCCAAATAAGTTCATTTGTGTTAATTGAGTCTGAAATACTTTAGGCCATTTGTCGTCCTACCTCTTTGGCTTATTACTGTCCAATTTGGGTTTTTTAACAATCTGTGCCTATCCAACTAAGTTAATTTGTCGTATATTGGATGAACGTTTTAGGTATTTTCGTCCTTCTAGGGTTTATTCTTCTCAATAGGTTTTAACCTATCTTGTGCATCCAATAGGGTGTGTTTGGTGTCGGTTGGGGACGAACATCTAGGTCATTTCGTCCTCTCTCTGGCTATTTTGTCCAATTGGGTTTTTATACCTATATCTGTGCATAATAAGTTGTACTTTCTTCATTGGATGGACATGTTAGGTTATTTTATAGTCCTCCCTCTGAGCTTATTCTTGTCTCATTTTAGGGTTTTAATAACCATCTTGTGCTATCCCCAATAAGTTGAAAATTTGTGTAATTGCGTGATCAATTTAGTTCATTTTTTCGTACCTCGTTCTTTGGCATTATTCTTGTCCAATGTAGGGTTTTTTACCAATCTTGTGCATCCAAAAGTTCATTTGGCTTCATTGGATTGAAACATTTAGGTCATTCTAGTCCCCGCAAAGTGCGTTATTCTTGTCCAATATAGATCTTTTTAACCAATCTATGGTGCATGCTAAAATAAGTTCATTGTGTAATTGGATGATCATTTTTAATTCATATTTTGTCTCTGCCTAGGCTTATTCTTTCATAAGGGTTTTAACCAATCTTGGGGCTTATCAATGGTTGCGTTTTGTGTCATTGGATGAACATTTAGAGTCATTTTCGCCTCCCTAAGGCTTTATTCCTTGTGCATTGAGTTTTTTAATCCCATCATCATGGATTTCCAAAATAAGTTCTTTCGTGTCATTGGTATGAACATTCTAGATCATTTGTCGCTCCCTTGTATTTTATCTCTTGTCCAATTAAGGTTTGTAACCAATCTTGTGCATCCAGCTAAGTTATTTGTGTGTAATTGGTATGATCATATAATTACTTTTTGTCCTCATCCTAGGCCTATTCCTATTCCAATATAGGGTTTTTATGACCAATCTCTGTGCATCAATTATTGCGTGTGTTTTTGTTATTGTTCATTGGAATGAACATTTGGTCATTTATCGATCCTACCTGGCTATTCTTGTGCAATTAGGGTTTTTAACCAATATGTGCATTCCAATAAGTTCATTTGATCATTGGATGAACATTTAGGTCATTTTCTTCCTCCTAATGCTTATTCTTGTCAATTAGGGTTTTAAACCAATCTTGTGCATCCATTAAGTTGCATTTGTGTAATTGGATGAACATTTTAGGTCATTTTCGTCCTCCCTGGCTTATTCTTGTCCAATTAGGGTTTTTTAACCTAATCTGCTGCATCCAATAAGTTCATTTGTGTAATTGGATTAACATTTGGATTTTCGTCCTCCTTAGCTTATTCTTTCCCAATTAGGGTTTTTAACCAATCTTGTGCATCCCATAAGTTCATTGTGGTCATTGGATGAACATTTAGGTCATTTTCTTCGTCCTCTCCCTTAGGCTTATTCTTGTCCAATTAGTGGGTTTTTACCAATCTTGTGCATCCAATAAGTTCCATTTGTGGTCATTGGACTGAACATTTAGGTCATTTTCGTCCTCCCATGCTTATTTCTTGTCCAATATTAGGTTTAACCTATTCTTTGTGCATCCAATAGTGTGTCTTGTTGTCATTGATCGAACATTTGGTCATTTTCGTCCCTCCCTATGCTTATTCTTGTCAATTAGGTTTTAACCATCTTGTGGCATCCAATAAGTGATTGTGTGTATTGCTGTGAACATTTAGGTCTTTTTCGTCCTCCCTTTTGGCTTATTCTTGTCCATTGGGTTTTTAACCTAATTTGTGCATCCAAATAGTTCATTTGCTTCAATTGGAATGAACATTTAGGTCATCTTTACGTCCTCCCAGCTTATTCTTGTCCAATTAGTGTTTCTTAACCCAATTCTTGTTGCATCCAATTAAGTTCATTTTGTGTAATGGATACGAATCATTTAGTTCATTTTCGTCCCTTAGAAGCTTATTCTTGTCCAATATAGGGTTTTTAACCAATCTGTGCAATCCATATGGTTCTTGTGTCATTGTAATGAACATTTAGGTCATTTTGTCCTCCTAGTTATTCTTGTGCATTTAGAGGGTTTTTAACCAATTCTGTGCATCCAATAAGTTCATTTGTGTAATTGAGATTGACATTTAGTCATTTGTCCTCCGCTATGGTTATTCTTGTCCAATTAGGGTTTTTAACCAATCTTGTGCATCCATATGTTTTTTGTGTCATTGGATGAACATTTGGTCATTTTCGTCCCTCCCTAGGCTTATTCTTGTCCAATTAGGTTTTTAACCCAATCTTGTGCATCCAATAAAGTTCATTTGTGTAATGTGGATGACATTTATGTCATTTCTTATGCTCTACTATTCTTTCTCAATATGGGTTTTTAAACAATCTTGTGCATCCCAATAAGTGTATTTGTGTCATTGGTGACATTTAGGTCATTTTCTGCTCCCTAGGCTATTCTTGTGCCAATTAGAGTTTTTAACCAAATCATGTGCATCCAATAAGTTCATTTGTGTCATTTGGTGAAACATTTTAGGTCTTTTAGTCCTCCTATGTGCTTATTCTTGTCCAATATGGGGTTTTTAACCAATCTGTGTGCATCCATAAGTTCATTTGTGTAATTGGATGATACATTTAATGTCACTTTCTGTCCCCCTAGGCATATTCTGTTCCAATTAAGGGTTTTAACCAATCTTGGTGCATCCAATTAGTGTCGTTTGTGTCATTGGACGAACATTCTAGAGGTCATTTTCGTCCTCCCTGTGCTTATTCTTGTCCAATAGGGTTTTAACCAATCTTTGTGCATACCAATAAGTTCATTGTGTACATTGGCATGAACATTTAGGTCATTTTTCGTTCTCCCTAAGCTTATTCTTGCCCAATTAGGGCGTTTTTAAACCAATCTTGTGCCATCCGAAATAAGTTCATTTGTGTCATTGGATGAACATTTAGTCATTTTCGTCCTCCTAGCTTATTAATTGTCCAATTATGGGTTTTACACCAATCTTGTGACATCCCAATAAGTTCACTTCTGTGTCATGATTGAAACTTTAGGTCATTTCGTCTTCCCTAGGCTAATTCTTGTCCAATTAGGGTTTTTAAACCAATCTTGTGCATTCAAATAAGTGCTTTGTGTAATTGCTGAACATCTAGGTCACTTTTCGTCTCCTTGGCTTATTCTTGTCCCAATAGGTTTTTTAACCAATTCTGCTGCATCCATAAGTTCATTTGTGTCATTGCCGTTGAACATTTTAGGTCCATTTTCGTCCTGCCTCTAGCTTAATTCTTGTCCAATTAGAGTTTTTTAACCAATCTTGTGCCATCCAAATAAGTTCCATGCTGTCAATTGATGAACATTTAGGTCAATTTCTATCCCCACCAGCTATCTGTCCAATTAGTCGGTTTTTAACCAAATTGCTTTGCATCCAATAAGTTCATTGTGTGTAATTGGACGATCATTTAATTCATTTTGTCCTCCTAGGCTTATTTTTCCAATAGGGTTTTTAACCAATTTGTGCCACAATGTTCGATTTGTTAGGATGAACATTTAGGTCATATTCGTCCTCCCTAGGTTATCTCTTGCCAATTAATGTTTTTAACCAATCATTGTGCATCCAATAAGTTCTTTGTGTCATTGATGAACATTTTGTCATTTTGTTCCTGCCCTAAGCTTATTCTTGTCCAATTATGGGTTTAAACCAATCTTGGCATCAATATGTTCTTTGTGTCATTGGATGAACATTTTAAGGTTCATTTGAAATCCGTCCCTCAGGCTTATTCTGGTCCAATTAGGGTTTTTTAACCATCTTGTGCATTCATAATAGTTCATTTGTGTCACTTGGATGAAACATTTAGGTCATTTTAGTCCTCCTAAAACTTATTCTTGTCCCAATTAGGGTTTTTAACCAATCTTGTGGCATCCAATAAGTTGGAATTTGTGTAATTGGGTGAACATTTAGGTCATTTTCGTCCCTCGCCTTTGGCTTATTCTTGTCCAATAGTGGTTTTTAACAATCTTGTTCATCGAATAAGTTCAATTTGTGTCATTGGATTTGAACCATTTATTCTTTTAGTCTC
>PGTU02012323.1:0-10475 GCA_002896215.2 Cicer echinospermum | reverse complement strand
AGGTGTTGCAACTAGGAGAAGCCTTAGTCAGTTTTGTAACTTTACAGCCTTTGTATCTCAGATTGAACCTAAGAACATTAAGGAAGCCCTTTTAGATAGTGAGTGGATACTTGCTATGCAAGAGGAGTTAAACCAGTTTGAGAGAAACAAGGTGTGGAACTTGGTACCTAGGCCAGAAGGTAAGCATGTTATAGGAACTAGGTGGGTGTTCAGAAATAAGTTAGATGAGAATGGTGTGATAACTAGGAATAAAGCCAGATTAGTTGCAAAGGGTTATAGTCAAGAGGAGGGAATAGACTTTGATGAGACCTATGCCCCAGTAGCTAGACTAGAAGCCATAAGAATTTTACTGGCTTATGCATGTATCATGGACTTCAATCTATATCAAATGGATGTGAAGAGTGCCTTTCTCAATGGAGACCTCCAAGAGGAAGTCTTTGTTAGTCAAACACCTGGTTTTGAAAATCCTGATTTGCCTAACCATGTGTATAAACTCTCAAAGGCCCTCTATGGGTTAAAACAAGCTCCAAGAGCTTGGTATGAGAAACTCAGCACTTTCCTCATTCAACAAAATTTTTCAAGAGGAAATGTTGATAAGACACTCTTTACAAAAACTACTGAAAATGACATCTTGCTGGTCCAAATTTATGTTGATGACATAATATTCGGATCAACAAATGATAAGCTTTGCAAAGAATTTGAAAATTTAATGAAAGGTAAATTTGAAATGTCAATGATGGGTGAACTGTCATATTTCTTGGGATTTCAAAATAACCAAAGCAAGCAAGGCATTTTCATTAGTCAATCTAAATATTGTTCTGATTTGATAAAGAAATTTAACTTTGATAAACTTAAGTCCATTGATACACCCATGAGTCAAGGAAATTTCTTAGACCGAGATGAGAAGGGTAAGCCTGTAGATGTTACTAGATTTCGTGGTATGATTGGATCTCTGCTCTACCTTACAGCAAGCCGACCAGATATTATGTTCAGTGTTTGTATGTGTGCAAGGTATCAATCGAATCCGAAGGAATCTCACCTCAGTGCAGTAAAGAGAATTTTCAGATACTTAGTAGGTACTAAAAGTCTTGGTTTGTGGTATCCAAAAGGTTCAACATGTACTTTGGTTGGTTATTCAGACTCAGACTTTGCTGGTTGTAAACTTGACAGAAAGAGTACTTCAGGAACATGTCATCTGCTTGGTAATTCTCTAGTGTCTTGGTTCAGTAAGAAGCAAACAAGTATTGCATTGTCTACTGCAGAAGCTGAATACATAGCAGCTGGGAGCTGTTGTACTCAAATTTTGTGGATGAAACAACATTTAATGGACTTCGGTGTCGATTTGGGAACAGTGCCGATCATGTGTGATAACACAAGTGCTATCAGCATAACCAAGAACCCAGTAATGCATTCAAGGACAAAACACATTGAGGTAAGGCATCACTTCATAAGAGACCATTTTCAGAATGGAGTTATCAAACTTGAGTATTCGAACACTACAGAACAATTAGCTGATATCTTCACAAAAGCATTGCCAAAAGAAAGTTTTTTGAACATAAGGATGAAACTAGGGATCATTGATCCTAGTGAAGTATGTGTTTTTGTTGATTCTGGTACTTTTCAGTAATGTTTTCCAGTTAAATCGATTTGGAAATCGATTACCAGCATGGTAAATGGTTTATAAAATCAATTTGGGAATCGATTACCTTAACCCAGGATTCAAAATTTCAGAAAATTTTTTTTAACCTTCACGAGCATCGATTTGGAAATCGATTAGCTAAGTGTTAAACCTTAAGACAAACGATTTGGGAATCGATTAAGTAAAACTGGAATTCGATTTGAACATCGATTTGAAATGTGACCGTTACTCCAAAGTTACTAGCCGTTGGAACTTCATCATTACTCAATCGATTGAGGATTCCCAGCAACGGTAACCTAATCGATTGGGAAATCGATTTACTAGGTCAAGAGTATAAATAGGAACAGTTCCAAATCGATTTCTGCACTTTGTTTCCAGATTTTCTCTGCTTTTCTCTATTGTGTTCTTCATTCTTCTGCCTCTGCATTTGTCTGAATCTGCATTCTACATTCTACTTACTTCGAATCTACACACTCGTTGATATGGCCCGAGTAAACAAACTCAAGCACGCACTCCATCTCCATCATCTTCCTCCACCAGTGAAAACACCATTCACCACCCCCAACTTTGACAAAAAGAGTACCCATCCCAAACTCATAAAATACTTGGCCAAAAGATAAAGGAAAAGCCCTGCCCCAGTCCAGGAAAAGTCGAAGAAACGGAAGGAACCTCCTACTGAAAAAAGCTCATGGGCTTGATGCCATGGAAAGAGATTATCAGGAAAAGGAAGAAAGAGCCTAATCTTCTCCACCTCCTAAGAAATCTCTGCATCTAAGGAAAAGGAGGGTACAACCATCCCTGTCTACAGACTTCGCAAAAAGGAAGATCCATGAAGCTAGGAACCATGGATTTTTGAATATTTTTGATGTTGGTGGAATTCACTTTTCAAAACCACCTCAGGTTTCATGGATTGGAGAATTTTCTATCTTCTACACTTGACAGCTATCCAAGGCTGATCAGGGAATTTTATTCTACATTTAAGATGACTGAAGAAGGTTTTACTGCTTCAGTTAAGGGCAAAAGAATTACAATGACTTTTGATGATTTCTCAACTTTATCTGGATTGCCTTTCTACGGCAAATCTATTGATGGCAGCACAGAAGCCGACACTGCCGATGAAGGTTGGGAAGAAACACTTGATAGGCATACCGCAGTTAAAGACATGATGGTTGATGGGTTTGTTGAATCGATTTCACTACCCATTGGTCAGATGAAGGTTCAACAGAGGATGTTGATGTATGCTTTGACGCGTATGCTGGTTCCACGATCGGGAAATCATGCAGTAGTCCAGAAGTTGGACATCATACTGCTGTGGGGCTTATCCAAAGAGTTAAGGATGAGCTGGTGTTGGATTGTGCTAAGGCACATGTTGGAAGCATCTCAAAGCAAGCTGATGTGCCTATCCACAGTTGATCACTAAGATTCTCAAACACTTTAAGGTCTCATTTGGAAATGAGGAATCTGCATAAGACGACATTGGTGTTTGGTGAATCGAATTATTGAATCAGATGCAGTGGGAAACGGTTACATGGCAAATGGATAAGACCTCAAGCACTGCTGACACTGTCCAGCCCCAACCTCAACCTCAGTCTCAGCCTCACAGTCACTGAATCTGCTACTCCTGATTGGTGAACAGAATATTGAATTCATTGAAGCTCAGATGGCACACAATGCCAAGTGTTGGAATTCCCAGACCAGATTAGAAGCAAGGTTAAGGACTATGCAAGCTTCCTTGGAACTCGGTTGTTCAAGATGTGGATGCGATTCAGACACACCTCAGGCATCAAACTGTCATTTTGAAGACGTCGCGGAGATTGGATCGACAAGCTGCAGATGAACCTAACCTAAACCCCTATTACCCTGAGACTCACGGTGAGGAGACACCTGCTGAGGTTAATACAGCGGTCTCAACCTCTCCCTTAGATAATAGTGAGGACCAGCCCACACTAGGTGATTAGGACCATTAGGTTTCATACTGTTTTGCTTTGACCTGTCATAATTCTGTGATGTATGATGAATTTTTATAAATGCTATATCTTTTTGGCTTAATCATCTAAGTTGCTCATTAATTGCATTGATTGATTTTGCCTTTATACATGTAAACTTCATTGTTTCTGATGCAATATGTTATATGTTTCAAACCCAATGCATATGTTCTTTAACATAGGGGGAGAAATAGTTTCTACCTTTTTGACTTAACTTACAAAGGGGGAGAAATATTATAACTTGACAGTTGCATTATGGATGTTTTATTTGCATGTTGTTATTGCTTTGATACTTTATGATATAGGTTGCTCTGACACTAAATAATAACAAATAATGTAGTTTATAATACACTTATGCTTGTTGATTTGAAATGCTCAAATTACAATTGTATATGAATTGCGTCAATCTGATGCCCAAAAGAGTGCGATATTGTTGATTTTAATCTTGATTTCCTAAATTTGAGCACTATTAATAATTCAATAATGTTCATACAATACATGATAATATAACTATTATGAACTAGAGCATACGATTTTCAGGAACAACAATCAAATCCTACTCACTTGGAATAGTAGTTGCTTGGAACACAAGAAATCAACAAAGTTGATGTGTTTGACTGAAGCAAGTCGATTGCGGAAATTGATTTCGCTATTGACGAAGGGTGTAAGGAAACACCATCTGTTGTTGGTTGTAATGGTTAATCGATTGGGCAATCGACTGACTGAATTAAAACTGTGAACTAAGAGATGCAACAAGTCCAGTTACACCACAGATTTTGAGAGGTAATCGATTGACAAATCGCGATTATACATCTCACAAACAGTAGACCTGATTGCAATACATTGATTGAAGACATCGATTGGCTAAGTCACAGTGTACCCTACGTTTTAAGTTAATCGGATTGGCAAATCGAATACTGACAAAATTCACTTGCAAAATAACATGTTCCTGTGACATACAAATCGATGGACAATCTATGTTGTGATAATTACAATCAAGTTATAATTAAGGTCGAATCGATTGCGGAAATCGATTGAACCCAAATCCCAGTAAGATACGTTTTCAGACAAAGTACATACAAATTCAATTGGCACGTCGCCCGTTAGTTAGTAAAATAGCTGAGTCACTACTTTGAAACACAATCGATTGGCAAACGATTGATAGAACATTTTGAAACACCAGTGAAATCTGAGCGTGTGATCAAATCGAATTTTAAGTATTTTGTGTTAACTCGATTATGAGACTTGATAAATCGATTATGAAATCGATTGATATGTGTACACTTGGAATATAACATCTGCAATCGATTACGAAATCGATTCATATCCATCTTAACATAATTACTGAAAATTATTGTTTAAAAGAAATCGATTGGGTAAATCGATATGGCTTATATAGTTTCAAGATTCAAGAAAAACAAGACACCCGATATATCCGATTGGCAAATCGATTAGACTGTTAATTATCATCTGTATAAATCGAATTGGTAAATCGATTGATTCTAATGTGTTTTATCAGAAAGCTATAGTAATCTATCTGTCAATCTGCTCTTCTCAGACAATATAGATATAATAATTCATATCTCAATCTGAGAAAATATACTATGAATATTTCTTTGATATACATATAATAGCATTTATGAGTACATACAATGAGATATATCTTTTGTCAGATCAAAAGTAAAAAATAGAAGATTAGAATCAACAATCAAAGAAATAGCTGGAAAAAGTGATCTGAAAGACAAGGTTCTCATACACAATTTTGAACTATCCAGAATTGTGTATGAAGCCATATTGACCAAGATTGCGACTACTTTTTGTTTTTTTAGTTCTGTTGCTGTAGAAGTAAATTCATTAGAAACAAAAACGAAAGCCGAGAAAAATCCAGCTAGAAACCTGCAGTGACTACTGTTGTCGTTGGGAGACATGAAGAAGCTTTTCTAGCTCATATAAGTAATTAGAGTGTTGTACTTTGATTCTGTGGTAGTGTTTGTCGAGTATCTACAAGGATCAGAGGTGATCAATAGGAAAGAGATCATTAAGATAGATAGTTTCGGGAAGGAAACTGGAACAATCTGTAATTGACTTCTTTCTTATTGGAGAAGAAAATCTGAAATCCGTTGGATTTGCAGACGGATGTAGGTTGTTCAAGTTGACAACTGACCAGTATAAATTCTTGTTGGCATCTTCTCTAACCCTTAACTCCTTTGATTTACTGTGTTGCTATATCTGTATATGTTATTAAAACTAGATGCATGTTAAACATATTCTTTATAAGTAATATTGTTTAATCTGTTAATTTGACTTGAATGCATCTGGTTAATTCTCATATTCAATTATAATAAAACTTGCTAATCTTGTATGCCACAATTTAATTTCCGCTGTGTGTATGAATTGATTTAATTTCATAAAGAACCGATACATTGCTGATATATTCCGCTTATACGAGGTCATACATTACCAACAACCTATGATGTTGTCAATAGGGTGATATCTATGGTTCTCCATTCTTTAGGAAGATCATCACTTTGCTTTTTCAATATTTGACTCACTTTCTTGTTGAAGTTCTTTGCTTGGGATCATTGCTTTCAAAACATCATCATTCATCACAAGAAAATAATATTTTCTTCTTTTATGGTCGGTTTAGTCATCAATGTAATTGCATTGATTCTTCAACTAATAAGGGTTCTTTTATTAAAAGATTCTAAATGCTTTTACTTAGATAAAGAGTAACCGAGAATATACCTTCATCAGCTTTTTCATCAAATTTTCCAAGGTTGTCTTTACCATTATTTAACACAAAACCATTTACATCCAAAAATGTGAAAGTTGAGAATATTGGGTTTTCTACCTTTGTAAAGTTCATATGGAGTTTTCTTAAGAATTTGGCCTAATAATTACCCGGTTGGAAACATAGCATGCTGTGTTTACAGCATCTGGCCCCAAAAGTATTTTGGTAGATTTGAGTCGCTTCAGCCATAGTTCTAGCAAGCTCTATTAAGGATCTATTCTTTCTCTCAACGACCCATTTTGTTTGTGCGTGTTCTTGGTGCAGAAAAATTGTGATGAAAATGTCATTTTCTTCACAAATCTTCAAATGAAGTATTTGAAATTCCCTTCCATGATCACTTCTAATTGATACCAATTTTGGCAGATTGTTGTTCATTTTGGACTAGCTTGGCATAGTTTTTAAATGCCTTAAAAAGCTTCATTCTTTATTTGCCAAAAAATAAGGTCCAAGTGAACCTTGAGTAATCATCAACAATAACTAGCCATATGAGTTTCCACCAAGACTTTTGGTTCTTGATGGACCAAACAATCCATATGTATCACATCTGTAGTGGTCTAGAAGTTGAAATGACATTTTTAGGGTTGAAAGAACTTTTGTGTTTGTTTGCCTTTTTGACAAAGCTCACAATAATTTATCCTTTATAAATTTTATTTTTTGGTAAGCCTACAACAAGATCATGCTTGACCAATTTGTTTAAATGATCCATGTGAATATGAGCAAATCTCTTATGTCATAGCCAAGCATCATTATTGTCGCTTACCCAAAAGACATTTCATTTTCAAGGATAAATCTTTTAAATTAATATGAGAAATGTTTTTGAAACGCTTACCAACAAACTGAGTTCATTTGTAGCTTCATTTCGGTGTGACGCACTCTCTTTATTAAAAACTATCTTGTATCCTTTGTCACAAAGCTGACTGATGCTTATGAGATTATGTTTTAGACCTTCAACATATAAGACATCTTCATTGAGGGAGATGGTGTTGTACCAACCTTTCCAATGCCTAAATTTTCCTTTCGCATTGTTGTCTCCATATACTACATGTCCCTTTGACTCAAGTGTTAAAGCTGAAATTTTGTTATATCACCCTGTCATAGTGTTGGAGCAGCCACTATCCAGTACCACATGTTTGAAGTCTTTTGTTTGCTTACCTACAAAATTGAAATCAAACTTTATAGTACCCAATGTGCTTGGGTCCTTGATGGTTAAGTACCTTTCTTTACCCATATGAAAATGACCTTTTGGAATACTAATGTTTCTAATATGACATGTATTAGGTGTATGACCATGAAGACCACAATAAGAACAAGTAGGATTAAATCTACTATTAGTAACATATGTATGAGATTTATTTTGAATAATTTTCTTATTATAAAGATCATCCTTTTTCATAACTATAATCTTTTCTTGATTAGATTGACTACTCGCTTTAACAAAAATAGTTTTGTTCAAATTTGGTTTATCAAATTTTGAGTATCCAATACCACTTTTATCATTTGAGTATCTTTGCATGTTTAGAACATTTTCCAATCCTAATTGTCCCTTTTCGTATCGTTCAATTACTCTATTTAATTGAACAATTTTGAAAGAGAGGGATTCAAATTTATTGCATGCAGAATTCTGTTTTAGTTTTTCAGAATTTTTCTCCATAATATCAACTTTTTCTTGTAAACTTGAGATTTGTTTCTTTTGTGTTGATACTAGTTTACATAGATTTTTACATTCAATAAGTAATTCTTTTATTGCGTTTTGAGCATCATTGTATTATATAATTAATTCATTATTAGTCTTATTATAAAGAGGAGAGTCTATATTACTAACCTCTTCATCATCTGATTGATGCGAGGCCATTAATGCAACATTGGCGCATTCTTCACTTTCTGTTTCTGAAGATGAACTTACTTCATTGTCTTCCCAAGCTATGTATGCTTTCTTGAAGTCTTTCTTTCTGTTGACATTATTCTTAGCAAGGTTTGGTCAGTCTGCTTTAATATGTCCTTGTTTTCCGCATTCGAAGCAAGTGAAGTTTTGATTTGATGTAGAATTATCTTTCTTCTTGAAGCTTTTCTTTTTGAATGTTCTATCGTTTTTAAGAAATTTACCAAATTTCTTAACAAGAAGGATAATATTTTCATCTTCATCTGAATCATTATCTTTGCTTTGTTCTCTTGATTCGGTCTTTAAAGCAATATTTTTTTTCTTCTTTTCTTGACTTTCATTTTGTTCTAGCCTTCCGAGTTCGATTTCATGCTCTTGAAGTTTTCCAAATAGTGCAGAAAGAGACATCTTGGATAGGCTTTTCTTTTCCGATATTGCTGTAACTTTTGGTTGCCATGCCCTTGTCAATGATCTTAGTACTTTTAGATTTAGTTCATCATTTGTGAAGATTTTTCCGAGTGCTGTCAAATGATTGGTTAAATGGGAGAACCTTTTCTGTAAATCTAGAATAGATTCTCCGGGCTGCATGCGAAATAACTCATATTCTTGTGATAGTGTGTTGAGTTTGGATCTTTTTACCTCAATGGTGCCTTCGTGAGTTACTTCCAACGTATCCCATATTTCTTTTGCTGTTTTACAGTGAGATATGCGGACAAACTCATTCATTCCTAGTGCAGATTGTAATATATTCTTAGCCTTTTTATCAAACAATACTTTCCTTTTGTCATCATCTGTCCATGAGCCTTTTATCTTAACTTCTTCTTTATTATTGATAACTGTTGTTGGAATATAGGGACCGTTTTCTACTACTTCCCATATATCATCTCCTTATGCCTCAAGATACGCCTGCATGCGTATCTTCCAGAAATCATAGTGTTCTCCAACAAAACATGGTGGCTTGGTACTGCTACCACCATCTCTAAAAACAGGTTGTGCGGAAGCCATGAATAATTGATCGAGGAATAAGTTACCTTAACCTGCTCTGATGCCAATTGTAAGTATAGAAGTACGCCTAAGAGGGGGGGTGAATTAGGTGTTAGTAAATTTTCTTGTTTTTAGTGATATGGTAATCATATTTTCTGAGTTTAAGAACAAGGCTTAATAAAAATTGCAGTAAGTAAATGAACACGGTAAGATTTATCCTGGTTCCCCTTATAACCAAGGGTACGTCCAGTCCTCTTGCACACCACAAGAGATTAATCAACTACTTGTCAGAAAATGTACAATTCCCACCCTGGGATTCTTGCTACAGAACTTCTAACAATTCTTCTAAGATAGCACACCACTATCTTACTTGTACAAATGATACAATAAGGTTTGAATAAATCTAAGATGTGGTATATTGATAAACAACTCAATAGTAATTCAAGTACTTGAGAACTTTTTAGAATGATATGAAAATCTAATGCAAGTACTTAGAAAAATCAGAAATTTGTTCAAAGTTGTTTAATGAATTAATTCAAGGATAGTTGATTTTTGATCTGAAGTTAAGGGGTATTTATACTCCATAAAACATCCTTTCAGATTCGTGGCCATTGATCCAAAAGGTTTGATGAAAAATTACAATGTTCTAGAGGCATTCCAGATCTGAAAAATTGTAATGTTTCCAGGTGTATTCGAATACAGTATATGTGTATTCGAATACACGTCTTTGTAACGTTCAAAAAATTCAAATTTTACATCTTGTATTCGAATACACATCAGTGTAGTCGAATACAGATCAATGTATTTTAGCCTCTGACTTAACTTGTATTCGACTACATATGGGTGTAGTCGAATACACTTGGCCACTGACTTAGCTTGTAGTCGACTACAGAGTGGTGTAGTCGAATACACTTGGCTACTGACTTAGCTGTATCAGACATACAGATGTGTGTAGTCGAATACACCATTTTAACATTTTGCCTTCAGACTTAAGTTGTATTCGAATACAACATGTGATTCGGAATACACTTATTGCAAATTGTCAAAAATATGATTTTAAATGATTTGTTTAATGTTGTTTTTGATTTTCGAAAACATGTTAAATGCATATGTAAATATGAATTGTTCTCAAGTATTTGAACTATTGATTTGTATCATATACCTTTACATTTACTCATTTATTATTTGGATTTGGAA